>JACXGM010019741.1:0-18298 GCA_016801145.1 Umbra pygmaea
TGTGTGTGTGTGTGTGTGTGTGTGTGTGTGTGTGTGTGTGTGTGTGTGTGTGTGTGTGTGTGTGTGTGTGTGTGTGTGTGTGTGTGTGTGCGTGGTGGTTGGGGGGTATTTTTTACACACTTAGCTATAGTATGCGGCCCTTAACTTAGTTTCCAAAACTCAATGTGGCCCTCGAGCAAAGATAATTGCCTACCCCTGGTTTAAACGTTAGCTTCTTACAGGGAACATTTACGCTATTGACTTTTTTACATTTGTTTTGCGCAAATTGGTTTTCACTCTATCACTCCGTCACTCTATTTATTTTAATTGCCCATGACAAGGCTTTGTCTGCAAAACTTCAACAGATGAGGGATGGTCGAGGGCGCTCACATCCTTCCAACAACACCATGATACAGAGCCGTCCGATTCTTATCACACTGCTCGTTCAACTCTAAAGCCTTAGTCAGCACATCCGCGGAAGGATTACACATTTGCCAACTATACTTCCACACTTGAACTCACAGGCCCGATCTGCACACAAGGTGTCACTGGAGAGCGATGTGGCAAGGTACATTAGTCCAAGTTCCTAACCTATCCCAGGCAGCGCTACATCAATTTGTGCCTCCCGTTGCTGGAGCTCTTGGCAAAGTAGTAAAATATGTGACCAGGATCGAACCCTGGTCACAGTGACCAACTACACCACACAGAACCCTAACATCACTCTTTAATCAGTAATTTCTTTATTTTTATTTCACCTATAAGCCAATTGAGAACTGATTCAACCTGGCCAAGAAGAAGAATGGCAGTGCAAAGGCAACATGAGTTCCACATACAATACACATAAATATTATAAATACTCATAAACAACCTTTCTAATAGAAGTACATAACTGCCTTCTGGCCATTTCATTATTCATTATGCCATTCAGTGGTACTAATAAATTAACCTGTCATGTGTGTGTATATATATATGTATTCTAGTCCAGGGGTTCCCAAACCTCTCCTCGGGCCTCCCCATACATATTTTTGTTTTAACCATAAACTACCACACCTGATTCAATTAGTCAACCAAAGTTGCAAAGGAGCATTTTACAGTAGGCTAAAACTGGCTGTGTTTTCAGAGCAGAGCATTTTAAATGGTCTAGCTCCACTATGAGTTGGTAATAGACCGCGTCATATTAACTAAATGTATTGATTTGTGACGCGGTATGAGTGTGGGCGCAGTGGACTGCTAAATCATTATGAATCAATCATTAAGCCTTTGATTTATTCAGGTGAGTCATTTCGGGGTTAAAACAAAAACATGGCCTGTATGGGGAGGCCTGTGGAGAGGTTTGGGAACCCCTGTTCTATTCTATAGAATGTTTGTGTGTCATCAAGTTTGTGTGTTTGTGTCACTCTTTAATGATTTTAAACCTCTGCTATCTCTCCTACATACCAAGATCCCTCACACAAGACAACCAGGAACCGAGCGGCACAGCGCCTTCTGAGCGGCCAGCACCCTGGAGGACACGTTGCATCACAATGGCTCCTGGTGACTGACATCACCCTTCCTCCTGCCCGTAGTTATACAGCAATGAGCCAGGGAGTGAAACTGGAAAATAGGGAAGTGTATGGGGGATTCCAGAAGTCTGTAGACTGTGGTTGTGGTAGCCTAGCGTCTCTGTAGACTGCAGTCCTGGTGATGATGATGATGATGATGCTGACGATGAGGAAGACTATATCCACCAGGCTGCTGTACTGTTACTATTTGTTTATATGATCATGTTTGCACTCCCCTGCCAAATGCCTCATCCCTTTTGTATGTACACACACAAGCAGAAAGAATCAAACACACACACAACATGCGCCTTCTCTCCACAGCCCACATTCTTTAGAAAACAATGACCTTAATGAGCTTAATTTGTGTTCAACACACCAAATTTTTTGGTTAAGTTGGCGTTCAACAGACCAAATATTTGGTTGAGGTGTGTTCAAAAGACCAAATGTTTGGTTGAGGTGTGTTCAACAGACCAAATGTTTGGTTGAGGTTCTTTCAACAAACCAAATGTTTGGTTGAGGTACGTTCAACAGACCAAATGTTTGTTTGAGGTGCTTTCAACAGACCAAATGTTTGGTTGAGGTGCGTTCAACAGACCAAAATATTATGTTGAGGTGCTTTTAACAGATTTTTTTTGGTTGAGGTGTGTTCAACAGACCAAATGTTTGGTTGAGGTTCATTCAACAGACCAAATGTTAGTTTGTAACGCTGGTCACAGCTATTTGGATTGTCATTTTAATCATCATTTCTCCATATTCTGTTGGATATTGCTATGCTGCAAAGGTTTGCCACTTGTATTAAACAAATCCAGAAGTTCTTGAAGGTAAGATGACCATATATGGAATTCTGTAAAGGTAACAAAGGGTAAAGGGTTATGTGCAGTAGCCAAACGATGTTGAATGTTGCAGATAAAATTGCCGCAAAAGGAGCGGACAAGAGACCTTCTTCTGTATGGCGGAGGGACGTAGTGGTTCTTTATCATTTACTCTGTACGTTCCACAACCTGATGTCCTGCTGAACAGAGTCACACGTAGCTTAACTCTTGTTTGGTATTGGACACGCCTCTTGTTCCTGTTTGAATGTAGAGCAACTTTCTCATAGCTACTTTGTATCCCAGCATTCTGGAATTCCCAGCTCACAGATTTTCAAATGGAAAGTTTATGTTTTATAACATTTTTATGATTGATAATGTTGTTGTTATTATTTCGTGTAATGTTTAAAAATGTAAATAAGAATTATTAATATTTAAATATGTTTCGTTTTTTATATAAAAATATATATGATTTTTTTGTTTGGCTAAATTTTAAAAAGGAATGAACAAACTAGTTGTATGTATAACATTTAAATAAAATTTGTTTATGTCTATAAAGCACTGTTGTTATGATTCGGCATGCAGTAGTGAGTAGACGATTGATAACGGAGCTCCAACGCAATTCTCAAAGCACAAAGGATACATCCTCACCAGGTATCGATGCTTTGTTTTAGGGGACAGTTTAAAAAAAAAATCAACCTCCATCGGACACAGTATTTGAAATGACTAGTTATGGAACCAATCACTTCAATGATAGCTCAGTCGGTAGAGCTCTGTAGCTGTCGATATAAAGACTAGTTATGGAACCAATCACTTCAATGATAGCTCAGTCGGTAGAGCTCTGTAGCTGTCGATATAAAGACTAGTTATGGAACCAATCACTTAAATGATAGCTCAGTCGGTAGAGCTCTGTAGCTGTCGATATAAAGACTAGTTATGGAACCAATCACTTCAATGATAGCTCAGTCGGTAGAGCTCTGTAGCTGTCGATATAAAGACTAGTTATGGAACCAATCACTTCAATGATAGCTCAGTCGGTAGAGCTCTGTAGCTGTCGATATAAAGACTAGTTATGGAACCAATCACTTCAATGATAGCTCAGTCGGTAGGGCTCTGTAGCTGTCGATATAAAGGCCCGAGATCGATTAAGGGTGTTGGGGTTAAATTTACTCACTTAGACGCATGCACATAATTTGTGTAACCAAAAGTGTAAAACGTGTAGATCGATAAAAGGTTGAAAGTGTAACACGAGTGGGACACGAAGCCCAGCTTCAAAACATTAACTTGTTGCCTTATGGTAGTCTACCTCCTTAGACACTTGTTAGCGGCGGCTGCATCGATGCACACTCGCTCAAAGTGGGTGTCAGAGGGGGGTCTAATTAACCCCTACACCCTTGATAATTAGTGGCCAAAGATTTGAAAAGACTCAAACGTGAAACCACCAGGGATCCATTATTCTCCAGTGCTGTCATATTCCAGAACTGCAACATACCTGGAGTGCCTAGAAGTACAAGGTGTTCAGTGTTCAGAGACATGGCCAAGGAAAGGACGGCTGAAATCCGACCACCACTGAAAAAGACAACTTGAAATGTCAAGACTGGGACAAGAAATATATGAAGACAGATTCTTCAAAGGTTTTATGGACTGATGAGATGAGAGTGACTCTTGACGGACCTGATGGATGGATCCGTGGCTGGACTTCAGATGTCATCAAGGTGGAGGTGGGGTACTGGTATGGGCTGGTGTTAATAACGATGAGCTAGTAACCTTTTTGTGTTGAAGATGGACTCAAATTCAACTCCCAAACCTACTGCAAGTTTTTAGAAGACACTTTCTTCAAGCAGCGGTACAGGAAAAAGTCTGCATCTGTCAAGAAAACCATGACTTTTATGCAGGACAATGATCCATCATATGCATCGAAGTACTCCACTGTGTGGTTAGCCAGTAAAGGCCTTAAAGATATAAGAATAGTGACATGGCCCCCTTCCTCACCTGACCTAGACCCTAATGAGAACCTGTGGTCCCTTCTTAAACAGTGAATTTACAGTGAAGGAAAACAGTACACCTCTATGACCAGTGTCTGGCAGGCTGTGGTTGCTGCTGCACAAAAGGTTGATTGCAACAGATCAAAAACTGAGAGTGTAATTGTCTGTGGGCCCCACCTGCAAAACCATTCCCTTTTGGGGGTTGCCTTGCTGTTGCCTCTCCATTGCAGCTATTGTCACTTTCATTTGCACCAAAATAGGTGACATTGATTCACAATCACTTCCTAACTGTACAGAATGATATCCCAGAAGATGAATTGCTGTTATACTGTCACAATTAAGTTGAATAGGTGTAGCGTAGAGGGCAAGACCGAGGCAGGTAAATGATAGAAGGTTTACTTAATGGTTTGTCCAGGCAATCTACAACATTCATAAGTAGGTGCAGGTGACAGGAATTGTGAGTAGCACAACGGTATATAGATTCCACAAATACAAGAGCGTACACATAACAACTCGAACAACACTGCACTCTTTTCACAACATACACATGTATCAAATACCACCAGGATGTCAGCAACCCACAGCAATATATTATAAACAGATAAACAATTAACCGCGCCACCCCTTGTTCTCCTGGAGCTTAAATAGCTACCAACTGACACCGGCTGAAACCAGTTTGGATTGGTCATTAGAACAAACCAGCCCAAATGCCAAAGGACTCCTGACAAAAGCTCCAGGGGAACATGAGATGGCGCCCATGTTCCATAATACAAAACTCAATTCATTCAATAACCCAACTTAAACCCACAATCCGAACAGTGGATGTAATCAGGAGAAAATAAACAGAAATATACATTATCTACACAGAGTCCATGATCTCAGTTCCATGTCTACGCCAGCCCACCCTGGGCTGGGCATGACATATACCATGATGATTGCATGTTCCCTTAATTCTTTTGAGGGATGTATAAAATAGATGTAACCTTTAATTAAGGAAAAATTGTTCAAACAAAAATCTATTTTTTAATCAAATAATTAATATTTTCTCAAATGCGTAGAACAATTATTGGCATCTCTGCATTTAGTACTTTGTGCAACCTCCTGTTGGTCTTTGATTGTGGACGGGTATTCAGTGAGGTTAATGTCAGGTGCAATGGGATGGCCGTTGCTGCCTTCCCACAAGAATGGAAGAAGCTTTTGGGGTCACAAAACACTTTATTTTCCGGATGATTATTTTGTATTGCGTGAAACTTGCTCAAGATTTGCCATTTCTACACACCCGCAGGAATGTGTGGTGCGCCCGACTGGTGAGCGGCCAAAACTTTACATGAGTCCTGCCCAAAATGTTCCATTTTGTAGAATCTCTTTAAACCTCGTTGTTGTGGGAAACACTTTAGCTTTCATTTAGGTAATTATTAAAATATTGTGTGCTAAATTAGGGTTAAAGAGAACTTACAGGACAGTAGATCTCCAGGAGCAGGTTTAGGCAGCCTGCTATACCCTGTACTTTCCGTGGGGAGGGACGTGACATTTAAAAAATGTAAAAAAAAAAATTATATATTCAAAATGAGTTTAAATGATTCTGACAGATTTCCACTTTTGCTGCATTCGTCTCTGTTGACCCGTTTTCATTTGAAAGGGACCATCACTGTTTACTCCTGTTTGGTTTGGCGGGTGACGGCAGCCGTCTTAAGAAGCGCTATACTTTGAACATTTACTTCAAAGCAGGTAGATGGATGAAAGAGTTCAGGCTTTGTTTTTGATGGAAGTGCCTTTTAGCTGTGAGTCGACTTTGATTTGCCTGCTGCAACTTTGAGCCTTCACTGCTACACTTGACAGGCTCCGGTTGTGGCTGGCTGTACCATATGTCAGTGCTGGCTTCAATGTTATTCCTGCATTCCAGTTCTGAATGTCAGGCCAGCCTCTCTCTTCTACTAACTTAGTGTCCTTTCTTTTTACACAAAGCTGACTGACCTCAAAGTCTGACCAGAGAGTGGCAAGGGGATATGTGAACTCATTAACTTCAGGACACACTTTGACTTTAAGGATGCAGTTTATGATCCACAAGCATGAAATTTAAATGAACAAATCCCACCTGCAGATGAAGTCAGTAACCACTACATTTTTAATTTGTGAGGTATTTCATCTCATACATTGCTCCTTGAAGATTTATGAACCCTATAGAAATGGTCATGATTTTTGTGTAAAATGTTTAAATAAACTTGTAAAATCCTCATCTACACTCCAGTTTGTAAAATGACTATCCAAATATAGGCCCAAAACAGACATATATTTACATTATTTATTGACAAAGAGGTTTATTCAGTAAATAAATAGAAATAGAATTTCATGTGTGCAAACATATGTTCATTCAATAGCTTGTGGCACACTCATTAGCAGCATTAACTTGGGAGTAAACATCAATAGCCATTAATCAGTCTCTGACAACTGTTTTATGGATTTTTGCCCACTCCTCCCTACAGAATTCAGCCAATCGAGTGAGGTTTGAGGAGTGTCTCGCAGGTACTGCCTGCTTTAGTTCCTGCCACAGCATTAGGATTGGATTAAGGTTTGGACTTTGACTTGGCCAATGGAAAACACATCTTTTTCCTGAGCAATTCTTTGGTAGATTGTCTAGAATGCTTTGGGTCATTGTTTTGTTGGAAGACCCATTTTCGGCCCAGTTTTAGCTCCTTGACTAATGGCCTGACATTCTAATAGCCTAAACATAGCAGTTTTGAATTAGTCCAAAAATGTAATTGGCCAGAGATTGGATTTCCAAACACTCTCCATTTCATCCAGGTGGTCACTTGACTGTTTATTGTAGGCAAATACATTTTTTTCCCATTTTCCTGAATAAACCAATACCACTTAACCCTTTACTGTCCTCGCGGCATCCAAGTTAAGACTGGCAATTTGATTATTTTTAGACAGCAATCCCTTCTTCCTACCAACCCTGCCATGAATGCAGGAGGCCGATTGGCTGTCATTTTAATGCTCTCCATTTGTACAGTAAATTGGAGAGTTTTTGCCATGCCTCAGCAGTATATGTGCAGTCAGTGTTGGGTAAAGCTACTTTTCAGTTACATTCCAGTTACATGTTGAGTTCACAAGTTTTGGGAAGTCCCTAATTAAGACAAAATGATCAGGTAAATGGCGTTCATATCTTAAAAGTAACCTATGAAACAAATAGAAAGAGTAAAGAAAATATCAATCATGGTCAGCAGTAAGATATAAACTTCATTTAACTGATAATTTTGTCTTAATTAGGGACTTCCCAAAACGTGTGAAGTCAACAAGTAACTGGAATGTAACTGTACAAGCTACTTCACCCAACAATGTGTGCAGTATATATATATTCAACATTGAATTTTATATTTATAGATGTAGGATTTTAAATCTCTCCTAAACTATGATGGAGAGAAGTGAAACATATTACAACAAACAAAACAGTGTTAAGTTTCAAAGTGGCTTAGCGATATGAATTGCATAGATGCATGTATATCTGGAGAGCTGGTGGTGGGAGAAAGGACAAAAACGAGTCAGAGGGGTGTCAAAAAATGCCCCCCCACCAACAATCACATACCACCCCTCTATACCTCCCCTCTCTGTCTCCTGTGTATGTGGGTCTGGTTGGCAGTTGGTCAGTTTGCGTCAAGGCGATTGGGTTTCTCTCCCACACAGACATGCTCATGTATGATTCACAAACTGGCCTGAACAGCATCACAACATGGGGGTCGGATTGCTCTGAGCCAGAAGAACCTACGACCAGGTCTGCATGCTCATATGGCACCCTATTCCCTACACTGTGCACTTGCCTGGTCAAAAGCAGTTCACAAGACAATAGGGAACAGTTTACTACACATCCTTGGCTGGATTCTCGCAACGTTATCAGCAAGCTTGTAAACTGAAAAATCATTTTATGATTAAAAATCATTGTGCTTTTACATCTGATCTGACAAATATAGCTTTTATTCTTAATAGGTCTATGATAGATAGTAAATACTATCAGAACTGCTCATGTATTTTCTCTTATATGGTTTGCTGACAACTTCAATCCTTGACCTTTCATAATGACCAATAGATAAATCAAGTAAACGTAGTGCACTGTTAACAAACGGGTCCAACTGCACCGGCCATTTCAATCACCATGCATTGTTGCTACCTGTGTACTGTCTCAATGAAACATACAAATATGGGACTAAAATATAATTAAAATAAGTTATGAACAACAGTGATCTAGATTTCCCACAAGTATTTCTCACTGTTGTTTGAGGTACTGACCTCGTAACCCGCATTACAATTCCCAACAGCAAAGGGAAATCAGGATTCACAGAGTATGCATATTAGTGTAATTACCTATAATTTTCTCCTTTGTGTGTTTTCTTACTTGCTTTTACTTGATGTTTATCAAAGACATTGTTTTTCACGCTTTTATCAAAAGGCTGATTTAATTTTGTATGTACAGTATTTTTGAATTGACCCTTAGCTGCTAACTTTATGTAGTTGGGACATGCATTTTCAATGCCAAAGCTATAGATCCAGACTACTAGTGCAACAAAATACAGGATAATACCAACAAAATTACAGGCCTCTAATTGCATCCAGCTGACAACAGAGCAAGTGATTGAATGACTCAACTCTCTTTAATTGCATCCAGCTGACAACAGAGCATGTAATTGGATGACACAACTCTTTTTATTTGCTGGGGTTTATTTTGAACAAACATGTGATTTGTTTTGACCAAACATGGTCAATCAATGTTTTCTCTAGTATGCGTTTTCAGTACTGGAAGCACATTCATTTTGGAAAGCTGGAAAACGATAATTAATGCTATTATTACATCATCTGGTAAATTGATTGTGAAATAATTAACTGAAATGTGAAAGCCATGTTTTAGAAATGTCTACAGTAAGCAACTTAGCATGCTGTAGCATATCTTCTAGTTGGCCAATTGGCTTGATTTAGATAATTTGTTTGGGGATTTTAGCTTTTTTAGCAGTTCAAATATATTTAGCTAGTTCAGTTATCAAATGATTTTCTACTATAGCATTTGCATCTAATTGTCTCTGAATGTGTTCAGCAATTTAAAAAAACATACATTATCAAATAACTGAAAGAACCATTTTTGATGCGAAGTTGAAACCTTTTGGGTTCCAAGCAGATAACCAAACATTATTATTCAAAAGGTTAATCCATGGGGACAGCTAAGGAACCTTTTTAGGTTGCAGAATAAACCGCTTTTGTTAAATAGTCTATAAAAATCTATCATGTTTGTGTTTATTTGTTTGTTTGTAATTACGAATAGGGTTTTAGCAAAATATTTTTAAAAGAACTTGACCATCCTATCTATCTGTGTGGTTCAAAAACGATCAATCAGCACCATATGCAAACATGTGCAGATGAGGAATAACAATGTGTTCTTATTCAGTTTACCGTAAAATAAAACATTTATTTTATGTGTTAATAAAGTCGAAGAAGGCATTTATGGCTGCATGTTGTTTCACCACAATAGATTTATCTTTGCTATTTGTTGACAGACCTTATGAATACTTTAATCATTATTGGTCGTGGGTGGTGGAAAAGGAAATACATCTTACAGCTTTACACATAAAATGCCCCAGGGGAATGTCTTTGCAGATATTTAAATGGCCTAGCCTACATTAATGATTAAAGTCGTTTTATCTTTCATTGAACTTAATCAAGACACCATGGTCTACATACCCACTTGGCTTAAATGTTCTTAGCAAAGATTTCACCTACTTGTTCATTCCACAGCATATTCTTTCCTGAAACACAACACGCGGCGCGAATTAATAAAACATTACTTGTGTTCGAGTTGTTGATAACCCGAGCCTTATCAGCTGTATAAGTGGTGAAAGGCGACATAGGCTAGTTTTATTTGGAAAAGATCTCGACTGAGATTGGGAGAGGCAGACAGAGACTGAGGGGTGAGTTGGACCAGGCAGCATGTTAAAACCCAAACAAAGTGAACTCATGTCGTACGAGTCGCCGCTGTATGGGAAGCCGTGGTTCTGGCAACGGAACTCCAGCACCATGGAGAGCAGCCGCAGCCTCGCGCAGGTGATCATGGAAATGCGCAACGAAATCAAGAAGCTTGAGACAGAGAACATGGTTCTGCGTGGGGAAAACAATAAGTCGACGATTGGGACTGAGCCAGTGGAACTGACAATTCAGCCCAGATCTGATACTGACGAAAACCCACCCCACGTCAACCTGCGACGAAATGCATCTGCGCCAGCGCTCGAGGTGCAATACAAGGGTAAAGGTTAACTCTCTGGCTATCATTTGTTAGTGCACGTGTAAACTTTAAGTTCAACACCAGTCAAATCGTTTTACTTATTTACATTTATTAAAATTTGATTTTTAAAGCTGGAATCGCTAGTTAAAAGAATGGAGAATTGATACCCCAGCCCTCTTTCCTGTAAAAAGCTAAGGAAATGAGATTGGACTGAAATGTAACCACTCCACTTCATATTTGGGACTGTTGAGTGTTTGTTTAACTTAAATATGTTTTACTAACACAAGCTGACATGTTGGTTGGGCATAACGGTTAAACTGAGTTCAGGGAGCATTCATGAAGTTATATCACTCAATAATCAAAAGAAATATATGATTAATTAATAGCTCCAAAATGTAGCTTTTGTAACTACAGATTGCCAGTAAGAGCTGAATAATAGGGTGGTTGATTGACAGAAAACATTGTGATGACGGTCCGGAGATACTCAGTCGCTTCAAAAATGCCAAGTGAGTTCCGGAATAGTGAGAGCGAAGAGAGGGATTCTAAAGAAGAGGTTGAGAAGGGAAGCATCTCAAGTTGGGGTCGACTTCACGATGGAGTCCATGGAACAGCCCCATCTATCTTCAAGAACTCCACCGGAGATGAGATCAGTACTACTGCAAAGAAATTAACGAACAGGCTCTCTCTCCAAGACTATTTTCACAAAAACAGGTGAGCGAAATTTCTGCAACCTCACCAAACTTTAAGAAAAGTTATGAAAAAACATTGTTTCACATAAAGTAAAATAAATATTTTAACATTTTTTCAGAACCAAAGTAAAGACTGTCACATTTCTACTGCCCGTGGATGACATCTACACCAACCGACCAGCTCTGGCAAACCATGTGACACATCTGGATGCAATTGCAGAGACGGATTCGTGAGGTGAATATCGTAGAATGAATAATCGTTCTATGAAACTGAGGGCGAGAGATGGACCCTATGGCGAAACATCTAGTCCATCAATGTGAAAAAAAGAAAGTTATACCTATCACACAAATATGATTTAGATAGGTAGTGTCAGCTATGTTATTCTGTAGGTCAAACTAAGATTGATTTGATCGCACCTGCTCCACACACGGAGACTCCGGTTACAGTTTGTTTCCATCCGGCGAAATGATCCAATGCTCAGCCATCAGCAATCACCAGTATGCCCTCTGTGGGATCAGATGTCAGATCCTGCAGCCAAACGTGTGAGTTTTGAGCTTTGAGAATGCTGCAGGTGACGGTTGTTTGACAATGTGGTCTCTGTTTTTAGAGCAACAAGCATCCTCGCACAACTAGAGCTATTCTGTTGTCTTAATACATAGCTCAAATGGAGTTGAAAATATCTACAATACGATTTTTTTTCTGTGTGTGTGTGTGTGTGTGGGGGGGGGGGGGTAACATTTTAAAACAAATTTGTTTTCATCTAATTTGATTAGGCATTTGTATAAATTAAAAGAGATTAGTTTAACTTGATTATGCTTCAGTCGCATAATACATGTTATTTCTAGGTTTGCTATTTATTTTTATACATTTAAATGTTGTTTTTAGGTTTGATATTTATTTTTATATATGGTGCTCTGGAAGAAATCAAGAGACCACATCAAATTTCTTAAATGAACTCCACTGATAACCTCCGGAATGTGATCAAGAAGATGAATGGTCACAAACCATCAAACAAAGCCGAGCTGGTTGAATGTTTGCACCAGGAGTGATATAAAGTCACCCAACATCAATGTGAAAGACTAGTGGAGAGCATGCCAAGACACATGAAAGCTAATTGTTATTAATATAAAATGATTATTATTTAGTCAAATATGGATTTTTATGAACTCTTCCTAAGTAAACACATTACACTCTAAAAACAAAAGGTTCTAAATAGCACTAAAAGTGGTTCATGGCTTGTAATCATAGGGGAACCACTTTAAGTGCTATATAGCACCTTTCTTTAAAAAGTGTTCTATGTAGAACCATAAGAGGTGCCATATAGCACCTTAAGCACCTCATAGAACCGCTGAAGAACCGCTGAAGAACCGCTGGATAACCGCTGGAGAAGTAGTGGTGCTATATATCACCTTAACTATTTAAATAACCTGTTTAGCCCAGTTTGGTTCTTCAGCGGTTCTTCAGCGATTCTTTGGGGTGGTTAAGGTGTTATATTGAACCTCTTATGGTTCTACATAGCATTATTTTTAAAGATATGTTCTATATAGCACTTAAAGTGGTTCCCCTATGATTACAAGCCATGAACCACTTTTAGTGCTATTTAGAACCTTTTGCTTTTAGAGTGTAGTATTGTGTTGTTTAAAAATGATTATGAACTTACACTCACCGGACACTTCATTTGGTACATCTTGCTAGAACTGTTTGGACCCACTTTTTGCCTTCAGAACCATCTTAATTCTTTGTGGCATAGATTCAACAAGATGCTGAAAAAAGTCCTGAAAGATTCTGGTCCATATTGACATTAAAGCATAACACAGTTGCTACAAATGTTCTCGGCTGCACATCCATGATGTCCACAACCATCTAAAAGTCGCAGCAGAAATTGAGACTCATCAGAACAGGCAATGTTTTTCCAATCTGTTTTGTCCAGTTTTGGTGGGCCAGTGCAAATTGTAGCCTCAGTTTCCTGTTCTTAACTGACAGGAAGCACCCGGTGTGGTCTTCTGCTGCTGTAGCCCATCTGCTTCAAGGTTAGACATGTTGTCTGTTCAGAGTTGCTCTTCTGCATATTCCCTTGGTTGTACATAATGGTTATTTGAGATACTGTTGCCTTTCTATGAGCTTGAACCAGTCTGGTCATTCTCCTCTGACCTCTGCCATCAACAAGGCTTTCTCCACCAGAAAACAGCTGCTCACTGGATATTTTATCATTTCTGGCCCATTCTCTGTAAAGCCTAGAAATGGTTGTGAGGGAAGATTTCTGTAGATCAGCAATTGCTGAAATATTCAAACCAGCCCAACAAACATGTCACATTCAACATCTTTCTTTCCCATTCTAATGCTTGGTTTGAACTTCAGCAGATCGTCTTGACCATGTCTACCTGCCTAAATGCATTGACCTGCTGTCAAAAATTAGGCTCACTAGATATTTGCGTTAACTAGCAGTTGAAAAGTTGTACCTAATTAAGTGGCTGATTAGTGTATTTTCCTTCATTATTCGAGGTCCGACAACACTGCAACTCTTTTGTTATTTTGACCAGTTGTCATTTTCTGCAAATAATTGCTCTCAATTACAATATTTAAAATTTTAAAAAATGTCAGTATAACAAAAATTTTCATTTTACCCAAACACATACAGTGCATCAATACTAACACCGGAGACAGCTTTTTTGTAGTGGCCTCTTAATTTATTTCCAGAGCTGTATAACATTAACACAATGGAAATGGTACACATTTACTTTCTCATAACATGAAATGTCATCGTATTGGTTGTTTTAAATCTTTAGCCTGAGATGGAGCCTTGAACATGTCATTTTACATTAATCAAATGCACTTTCTAAGCACATGACTCAAAGTTGTATAGACATTGCAATATTTGTAGAGTATCTTTGCACTAAAAACCTGAACTAGACCTAATGTACCTGGTGTTTTCTTCTATAGATCATATTTACTGTAGATGGCACGGCTCCTTGTGAGAGCCCGTTTTACAAAAACACATAGATATTGTCACGGCTCAGACCGCGGCAGAAGGCTGTCAGGGCCGTAATGACCTGATTTGTCATGTGTGCAGCTCTCCCAGGACTATTACATCATTATCTAATCACCAGACCTGTTTCTAGTTTATCATTCACACCTAATAATAATAATAATAATAATAATAATAATAATAGTAATAATAAAACATGGTACTTGCTTGTTTAAACAGAAAAGGATTAAGGGGGTGGAGGAAGATGGTAATAGAGTCAGAGTCATGGGTGGATTGAGGCAGGGAGTTCCAGAGCCTTAGAGCAACCCTGGAGAAGCCCCCCTGTCACCAAAGCTCTGTAGCCTGGACCTGGGGATGATGAGGTGGCCTGCTGAACCAGATCGGAGTGAGCGTGTGGGTTGATAAGGAAGAAGAAGATCCGAAGTTTATAGGGGAGCAAGTTGGTGGAGGGCTTTCTAAGTCAGGAGGAGTATATTGTATTGAATGCGATGGGAGACAGGGGGCAAATGGAGCTCACAGAGGAAAGGGGTGATGTGCTGCCAGGATTTAGTGTTGGTGAGAAGACTGGCTGCAGTGTTTAGGACCATTTGGAGCTTATAGAGGTATGAGGAATTGATGCCGGGCAAAAGAGGGTTACAGTAATCTAGACGGGAGGAGATAAATGCATGAATCAGAATTTCCGCTGCAGGTGGGGGGAGGGAGGATTTGAGTTTGTCTTTTTTGCATAGATGAAATAAAATAGGATTTGACAGTTTAATGTGTTGCTCAAAACAGAAGGTGGAGTCAAGGAGGACTCCTAGGTAGCGACACTGATTGATTTTTGTGATTTTGTCTTTAAAGAAATTAAGGCAGAGTGGGTGAGCTGTGGGTGTCATGGCGGTGGTGAAGTAGCTTGTTGACTGTTGAGAACAGGGTACGGATTCATGTTAGAGCTATTTGTAATGTTGGAGATCTAGGAGGACCTGGCAGCACTGAGGGCATCTATGTATGTGGAGATGTGGTGTTTGTAGGCTTCATTGTGGTTAAACCAGGTGTAAACCAGGGAGATGAGGACGTGAATGAAACATGCTTAGCTCTGAGTGGTGCCAGGGTGTTGAGGGAGGACCCAGGACAGACCATAGCAAACCAAACTAACTAGTACCAGAGCCTAGCTGTTGAAGACATTACAGAAACACAACCCTCGCCAGCAGATTATAAACAAAGAGAAAGTGGAGACTTACTCTGTGTAAATTGTCGACTGGGGACCAGGCCATGGCAAACAAAGGGAGACCAGGTTGCCATAACGCGAGCCAAGGAGAGAAGCCAACTCTGTAGAGCTAGCCAGTCAGCATGTACTGGTCTGGAGGCCAAATTCATTGTAAAACTTTTTGCAGTTGAAATCCGGTGTGATATAATCTATATGTTTGTGGGGTTCTGTGTTGAGTGCCTAGGCCCCGCAGTAAAAAAAGCCCCCTAAAATATGTTAAATAACAGTATATAAATGTTTTAAAGGAGCGAGGATTGTAATGTTAGCACTTTTTAATAAAAAAATTAAGGGAACACTAAAATTTTTAAAGATCAAAATCTTAACTGTACATTGTGTAATTAATTGAAAACAAAATCCTTTAACAACGGTCACTGGAAACCAAAATCACCAACCGATTGAGGGCTGGATTCAAACTCACAATGAAAATCAAAGTAAACAATTGAAATAACAGGCTGTTCCAACTTGTATGAATTTCCAACTTGGCAGCTCATAATTATTTTCATCACGCCTCCCCAGACCAGCACTGACCCACAATCAAACCAGTCATGCTGGATGATGTTACAGGTTTTTGAACATTTTCTATGTGGTGAGTAGTAGTTTTTATGAATAGCATAGCTTCTACCATGGTCTTTCCAGACTCTCCCACTAGAGGACGTTAGGCCCTCATGCCACCCTCATGGAGTCTGTTTCTAACAGTCAGAAACATGCACACTAGTAGCCCACTGTAGGTTATTTTGTAGGGCCCTGGCAGTGCTCATACTGTTCCTCCTCACACAAAGGAGTAGATACCGGCCCTGCTGCTGGGCTGATGCCCTTCTACGGCCCTGTCCAGATCTCCTCATGTAACGGCCTGTCTCTTGGTATCTCCTCCATGCTTTTGCGACTGTACTGGGAGACACAGCAAACCTTCTTGTGATGGCACTTATGGATGTGACATCCTGGAGAAACTGGACTACCTTAATCCTGAACGTTAATCCTGAATGGGCTGCAGGTACAGCCTCATGCTACCAGTAGTGAGAAGGTCACTAGCAAAATGCAAAACTGACAAAGAATCCGTCAGGAAGGATAGAGAGCAATAAGTCTGATATTTCAAGTTACACAAAGGGCCTGCAAGACACATAATGCTGTAAGTCTTGAGTGTTTCTATTTTGGGCCTAAGTGTAGCCCCATTGTTTGCTGTTGAGGCTACTTTATTTACATTTAGATTTTCAGAATTTGTATCTCAATTAAATGGAACAATGAATATATATGGTGCTAATGTATCTTTTCCCTAGATCCATTCTTCTGTGCATCCAAATTTTGATTTCTAACCTTTAATAAACAGGTCTATTTGTACTGAATACTCTAACCTTTAGTAAACAGGTCTATTTTTAATTTAATTTTTTTATTTAACCTTTATTTAACCAGGTAAGTTGACTAAGAACAGTTTCTTATTTACAGCAACGACCTGGGAGCAATTAGGGTAAAGTGTCTTGCCCAAGGAAACAACGACATTTGGCTGAGTCGGGAATCGAACTGGCAACCTTCTGAACCCCGTACTGAATACTCTAACCTTTAGTAAACAGGTCTATTTGTACTGAATACTCTAACCTATAGTAAACAGGTCTATTTGTACTGAATACTCTAACCTATAGTAAACAGGTCTATTTGTACTGAATACTCTAACCTTTAGTAAACAGGTCTATTTGTACTGAATACTCTAACCTATAGTAAACAGGTCTATTTGTACTGAATACTCTAACCTATAGTAAACAGGTCTATTTGTACTGAATACTCTAACCTTTAGTAAACAGGTCTATTTTTACTGAATACTCTAACTTTTATTAAACAGGTCTATTTGTACTGAATACTCTAACCTTTAGTAAACAGGTCTATTTGTACTGTATACTCTAACCTTTAGTAAACAGGTCTATTTGTACTGAATACTCTAACCTTTAGTAAACAGGTCTATTTGTACTGAATACTTTAACCTTTAGTAAACAGGTCTATGTGTACTGAATACTCTAACCTTTAGTAAACAGGTCTATGTGTACTGAATACTTTAACCTTTAGTAAACAGGTCTATTTGTACTGAATACTTTAACCTTTAGTAAACAGGTCTATGTGTACTGAATACTCTAACCTTTAGTAAACAGGTCTATGTGTACTGAATACTTTAACCTTTAGTAAACAGGTCTAAGTGCTTCTGTGGGAATATGTCCATCCATGTCTACTGAAGGAAAAAGCACTTGCTACAATGATCATGGACAAGCTTTACTTGTAGGCTATGGCTTGAACCGAAAATGACCAACGACCGCATATGCGTCACTGAATCACTGGAGTTTTCCAGCACACATGGAGAGAGACGTAGCAGGAGGACTAATTAACAGATGAGTAAGTTTATTAAACCTATTTTCTGTACCTTGACAATGGAGCACACATCGTGTCTGTGTGGTAATGTTATTGTACTGTATGTGTACTGTGCCAGCTGTATTTAGTAGCTAGCTGAGTGGATAAATTACTATACCTTACTATATGTAGGCTACTCTTTCTAGATAAAGAGAAATAGATGGGATCGCATCGCTTTTCAGCCGCTTTCGGGCTGTATTGCCGGTTAATTTAGCACGTAGATCCCTTTCATAATCTTCCGACCTAAAATGCCAACTGCAGAACCTAACTTTTTATAGCCTATTGTAGTGTGAAAGATTACTCCTTTTTGTGCTTGCTTGTAATTTCTGCAACCAGGTACAGAACACCAAACGGGCATGATGAATAGAAATTAGACTACAATTTCAAAAACAAATATGTATAACTTTCTAGC
>JACXGM010019742.1:7779-18329 GCA_016801145.1 Umbra pygmaea
AATATACAGTATACCACAAACCCCCCCCCCCCCCAAGATGCCTTATTAACAATTTTAATTGCTTACCAATGCAATTAGAGCATTAAAAAATTTGGAATACATGTGTACATTGTCAATTGTTGCTGCCCTAATTACATTACAAACTGATTTATAGGAGTAATTAGGGATCTCAGTGGTTTTTGATATTTTGCCAATATACCACAGCTAAGTGCTGTGTCACGATGCCTTATGTCTAAGAACAGCTTTTATATTTTGACCTAATACCACCCCCCTGTGCTTTATAGTTTACAAATACCACAGGTATAAGCTAACATTATTCAAAGCACCCAGTTTATAATGATACAGGCATTAGTCATCATACAGTATATTGGCCATATACTTCAAACAACCTGGCTTATTGACATACCTAGGTACCAACATATTTGATCAATATAACATTCTTGTTTTTATACCTGTGTTATGGTGATTGTTGTGAAAATGGGACACTGAGTACAGAAAAAAAGCATTAAGCTTAAATGACCCATTTTGCTGCCAATGTTCACAACACACATGCTATACAGTCTCAAAAAATTTCTTTAAATCAATCAACATTCAGTATTTGAACCAACCAGCATATGTTTACTGTACATTCATGTGTACCATGATAATAGATCTTCCTTAATTAATTGAATAATTATGTCTGGCAGGAATGTATGCCCCTACCTAACCCTAACCTCTGCCCTAACCAAAGTCTTCACATACAGTAAGTCTGCACAACCTCATGGGCTTTGTAACATTTCAAGTAGATTTGAGCACACTGTTGAAATACAAACACACTCTGTTTGCTTTTTTGATTTAAGTGCGTACTGAATGCATTACACATGCATATCTTGTCTAAATCTTGATAGCCTATTTTAATATAATAATTTTGACTCGAAATCTCGCATTGATTTGCCAGTGTAGTGGCTGGTTTAGATCCTAAGGCATACCTCTTTGAATCAGATTAAATCACACCATCAAAGTGATTCATCCAGGCAATAATTATCTCACAAAAAGCACTTCATGTCCCTCCGATTTTATAAGGGGGAGTTCATTATCTAGTCACTCACTGGTGCGTAGAATGTCTTCATTGTGCTTTACTTCTAATTCCGTTTTTTCAATATGAGAACTGTTCTAACCACCAGTTCTAGGGGTGCTCTCTGCCCCCAGAGGGTTACCAAGGCAACTGACTATGATCGTTGGCACTGTTATGATCAATAAGAAGATTTATGTATATAGTTAAATGTAGGAAAATAATAAGATTAGAAAATGTTTGCATTTTCAACAAACAAAAAATCGAAATCAAATTTATCAAATTTATACATTAAGTATACAGTCGTATGCAAATGTTTAAGCACCCTTGACGATTTCCATGATTTTAATTTATAATTAATTGAATGGATCAGCAATTTCATTTTGATCTATCAAATAACTGAAGGACACAGTAGTATTTCAGTAGTGAAATGAGGTTCATTGGATTTGGAGAAAATGTGCAATATGCATCAACACAAAATTAGACAGGTACATAAATTTGGGCACCCATGTCATTTTGTTGATTTGAATACCTGTAACTACCCAGCACTGATTAATTGGAACACACAATTGGATTGGTGAGCTCATTAAGCCTTGAACTTCATAGACAGGTGCATCCAATCATGAGAAAATGTATTTAAGGTGGCCAATTGCAAGTTGTTGTTCTCTTTGACTCTCCTCTGAAGATTGGCAACATGGGGGCCTCAAAACAACTCTCAAATGACCTGAAAACAAAGATTGTTCAACATTATGGTTTAGGGGAAGGCTACAAAAAGCTATCACAGAGATTTAAGATCTCAGTTTCCACTTTGAGGAACATAGTGAGGAAATGGAAGACCACAGGCACAGTTCTTGTTAAAAAGTGGCAGGCCAAGTAAAATATCAGAGAAGCAAAGTCGAAGAATGATGAGAATGGTCAAAAGCAGCCCACAGACCACCTCCAAAGACCTCATCTTGCTGCAGATATTGTCACTGTGCATCGTTCAACAATTCAGCACACTTTGCAAAAGGAGAAGCTGTACGGGAGAGGGATGCGGAAGAAGGCTTTTCTGCACACACGCCACTGACAGAGTCGTTTAAAATATGCAAACCCACATTTGGACAAGCCAGCTTCATTTTGGAAGAAGGTGCTGTGGACTGATAAAACAAAGATGGAGTTATTTTGTCATAACAAGGGGCATTATGCATGATGGCAAAAGAACACAGCATTCCAAGACAAACACATGCTACCCACAGTAACATTTGGTGGAGGTTCCATCATGCTGTGGGGCTGTGTGGCCAGTGCCTGTACTGGGAATCTTGTTAAAGTTGAGGGATGCATGGATTTCACTTAATATCGGCAGATACTTGAAAATAATATAGAGGAATCAGTCACAAAGTTGAAGTTACACCGGGGCTGGATATTTCAACAAGACAACGACGCAAAACACTGCTCAAAATCTACTCTGGCATTTATGCAGAGGAACAAGTACAATGTTCTGGAATGGCCATCCCAGTCCCCAGACCTGAACATCATTGAAAATATGTGGGGTGATATGAAGGGGGCTGTCCCATGCTCAGCAACCATCAAACCTAACTGAACTGGAGATGTTTTGCTAGGAGGAATGGTCCAAATTACCTTCATCCAGAATCCAGACACTCATTACAGGCTATAGGAATCATCTAGAGCCTGATATTTTTGCTAAAGGACGCTCAAGTATATATTGATGTGATATTTCTGTTGGGGTGCCAAAATTCATGCACCTGTCTAATTTCGTTTTGATGCATATTGCACATTTTCTGTTCATCCAATAAACCTAATTTCACTACTGAAATATTACTGTGTCCTTCAGTTATTTCAAAATAGATCAAAATTAAATTGCTGATCCAAACACCCATGTATTTATAAATGAAAATCATGGAAATTGTCAGGGGTGCCTACACTTTTGCATACAACTGTAAATGATAGGCAGGGTTGGGTAAGTTACTTTTTTAAGTGTAATCAGTTACAGTTACTAGTTAACCATCCACAATTGTAATCAGTAACATAACTTCTGGATTACTCAAACTCAGTAACATAGTCTGATTACTTTCCATTAAATCTAGTTAATAACCAGTTGAATGGCATAGCAGGAAGTGTATTTACATAACTATACTCTGTTATTGAATATACAGGCGCCCGATTAACACAAAAGGAGTAGATGGAGAGCGACTTCGCAAGGTAGATGATTCGGGTTATCTATCCCAAATCCCAGACAGCGCCATGCCAATTTTGCGCTGCCTCATGCAGGAGACCCGGGGAAGGTCAGAGAACCCATAGTCAGGCTCGAACCAATGACTATCATGGCGTAGAGTGTCCTGCAACGCCTGGGACTAACCCACTACGCCACGCGGACCGCCACTCCATCAATCTTGACCAATGCTTCTGGACCTCTGGAATTAAAACAGCCCTAAAACATCACTGACCCACCACTATATTTAACCATGGGTATGAGGTGCCTCCCCTTGTATGCATCTGTTTCAACATCAAACATGCCAGTACTGTATCTGACCAAAACCTTAAATTTGGGTCTCACCAGACCAGAGCAAATTCCAGTCATAATTTAAATGACGTTTGGCAAACTCCAAGCTTTTGTGTTTCTGTCTTGGGTTCAGAAAGGGCTTTCTTCTGGCAACCCTTCCAAAGAGGCCATGGTTGTGGAGGTAGCATCTTATGGTGCTTTTTGAAACCTGGTGACCCTAAAACGCCACAAAGGCCTACCAAGGCCTTTGTTCCTTCTCTCACCATCCTCCTCCCTATCCTGGGGGCAAAATGCATTTGCGTCCTCTACCTGTGAGGTTTTCAACTGTTTCATATATTTAGAATTGTTTTAATAATTGCCCCGAGAGGCACAGTGGTATAGTCAATTGTTTGTGGATGTTCTTGTAGCCATTACCAACTTTATGAAGGTCTATGGCCACTTTGAACTGCCAGTTGTTTTGTTTTCTTCATGGTGTTGGGTGACAAAGGAATATTGCATGCATGTTACCTAATTTATATACTCTAGTGGAACAGGAAGTGATATAATGACTTGATATAGTTCCTTAAGACTTAGATTATCTTAAATAAGTGGAAATTCATTCCTGGTTTAATTTTGGTAGATGTTCTTTACAATAAACTTTAAAGGTGCCATTGTTTGTAAAACCTTGATTTGGAGGTCATTGAATTATTTTTTACACTAATTTTCCTAAATAGTCAATGCAGATGACAATCAGTATAATTTTCAAATCACCAACCATTAGGATATATATCGAATTTCAATGAACAAACCACCCAATGAAAACAGTTCCAACTTATTATGCATAACAGAGGTTCAGAACATTTTATAAGTTGTAAAGAACTGAAAATGGTAATTTTTTGAATTTGCAATATTTTAGGATATTGATATATAATCAATATTTCAATATTTACTGAACTCCAAAGCTGTGTTATTTCAATCAAAAACATCTTAACAGGACATGTTAACACTGGACGTCTTCTTTGATATCACCTTCACAATTCTTGCATCCATTAAACGTGTGAGTTTATGGAGAGTTTCTGCTTGAATTTCTTTGCAGGATGTCAGAATAGCCTCCCAGAGCCGCTGTTTTGATGCAGATTGTCTCCCACCCTCATGGATCTTCTCCTCCAGGATGCTCCAAAGGTTCTCAATAGGGTTGAGTTCAGGGGAGGATGGGGGCCACACCATGAGTTTCTCTCCTTTTATGCCCATAGCAGCCAATGACACAGAGGTATTCTTTGCTGCATTGTCATGTATGAAGATGATTTTGCTACGGAAGGCACGGTTCTTCTTTTTGTACCATGGAAGAAAGTGGTCAGTCAGAAACTCTATATACTTTGCCGAGGTCATTTTCACACCTAGTAAGTAAGTAAGTAAGTAAGTAAAATTTATTTATACAGCGCTTTTCACAGACAGGGTCACAAAGTAAACTTTACTGTGCATAGACAGTAAAACATTGTCGAAACATAGTCTAGTTAAATACAACAGCTAAAACTAACAATACATAACAGACAGAGGTTACCCAAAAGCTAACCTGAACAAATGAGTCTTCACTTTAAAACAGTCCACATTCTCAGCTAACCTAATGCTGGTTGGCAGAGCATTCCAGAGTCTAGCCTAACTGCTCTCTCTCCATGATTCCGGCCCAAAACCACCTCCTTGCTGACCTCACAGCCTCATTGGGACATGGTGGCCATCCACCAACCATCCACTACTCCATCCATCTGAAACATCCAGGATTGCATGGCACTCATCAGTAAACAAGACTTTGAAAATTAGTCTTAATGTATTTCTGGGCCCACTGCAACCGTTTCTGCTTGTGAGCATTGGTTAGGTGTGGCCAGAAAGATCCTTTTCTTTCCCATATTGCTTGATACCTGTGGTCTGCTTAATATTGTCGAACATCCTTAAGTAGTTTTCCTTTAATTGGGCTCACCTGGCAAACTAATTTTCACAGGTGTCTGAGATTGATTTCAGTGATCCAAAGAGCCCAGGGGAAACAATACCATGCATGAGTTTTATTAAAAAATTAAATATTTGCATAATAATTTAGAACGCGGTGTAATTGTATTGTTTATATTTTCTACTGTATTTTTGTGTTTTGCTAGTCAGGGGTGCCAGGAAATTTAGAGCCCACTGTAACTCAGAATTCTAAAAGCTGTTTTAAGGACCAACTAGGAGCATTTAACACAAAGGTAGATCACCCATGTCAAAAGGCATCTGTGTTGCACTACCAACTTGCTGGTCAAACAAGTGGAATTAATACCGTTTGAGACTGTGTTAATGGCGCCAAGTGCTGAACAGAAGAATAAAAGGCAATAAAACAACAAACTTTTTCAAATACTGTACACCAGTGTTTTTAATTAGGTCAATGCCGGGTATAACACAGGTTTGTGGAAAATGTACAGTGGCCAATTTGGGAATTACCCAGCGTTGGCGCTATGGTGGGGCATTCGAGGGCTTTGCCCCCCCTAGCGGTCATTGATGCCCCTCCTACCACAGGCCATGGCGTGGCAAAAAATATCCCTTTTACTTATTATTTTAATATTAAATGTGCAAACTGTAACTTAAATCAAATGAACTTAACGGGGAGAACGCATCATTTTAGTTGTGCATGCATAGCAGGTTACTATGCTCATTGGTCACTGAGTAAACTTGTTACTGTACATTTGATTTCTAAACATAATGTTGCGCTGCAGCGCACAGAATCCATTTTTAGTTGTTGGTTGGAATCGAAAAGAATAGAACTAAGTGTGTCCGTCCTCATAGGCAGTTAGTTATATTTGTATGTAAGTACTGAGATTCAGTAATTCCTCCTCAACTGGCTATCCGAATGGAATGTGTTTCAGTAAACTCCGTATATCATGTTTCATGTAAATGCTTGGAAAAATTTATTATTGAAGACTCAACAATTCCATTCTACAAAAACAAAGTAGGAGACTAGTCTTTATATTCTTGTCTATGTTCCAAATCACATTGATTGTAGCCTATGTTAATAAGCCCTCTCACCAATCTGAGTTTCAACATGGTCAGTAGAAGGAACCGATAACCGCAAACTCCTATTGCCTCGTCTTTGTTGCTTTCAAGATGTCCATTTAAATGTTTTAAATAGGAGATACACAATGGCAAGCCTTCTGCAACTCTCTTTGTCTCTCTCCTGCCCGTGGTGCGTTCCCAAATTAAGTGGAGTAAAGTTAGATCTGCTACGTGGTGGCATGATATGGAAATTAACAAAAAAAACTAAATTTTCTAATGAAATAACAATCAATAATAATAAAGGAAAACGTATTTAGTTTTTGACCAACATCTCTGCTGTGTTGGACAAATTATGTGAGCGGTGCGGAGTGGGAGCGAAGCGAGGAGCGGACGCAGTTATAGGTTACCGGAGCACAGAGCGATGTTTGAGCGGCCCAGAGAGCCCATTTAGTGGCCATGACTAAAGACTCTTTATGGAATATGAAAAGATATAGGCCTATCTCTCGCAAGCACGATAGTGAATACTGCGTGCACAAGCGAACAGAAAGAAACAAGGTGCGTATCTAGGCTACTAGTTAGACCGAGTTATAAAATTAGCAATTAAAACATTTTGTTGATTATTTTTGTATTTTCGTTAAATGTCCATTTTTTTATCTTCACAATGTATATAGAAAATACATAGTGCCTACAGTATATTTGTAAAATGAGATTGCACTGTTTTCTGTAGGCCTAACTGTTTTTTTTTTCATGTACAGGGTCACACTGTCATGTTAAATTAAACAACGTTATAACAATTCAACTCGATTTAGTTTCAATATTTCAGTGGTCGACATACATAGTCACACAATGGATGGGCTTTGTTAATATTGTAATATGACTTAAAAAATTATTGGAGTTAATTTGGAGTGTCGTTATTTGTCAGCGATGTGCGGGCTTGAGCGGAGCGGTTGAAAAAGGTGTGGAGTGATGGAGCCGAGCGCAACAACTGCTCAGTGAGCAAGGAGCGGGATTTCCAAATGCTCCACTCGGCTCACATACTCTGGTGTTGGACTCCACTGCATTAAAATATTTCTGAAATGGCTGTGCCCCCCCACTGATGACCCAATGCCCCTCCAGTAGATCTGCTCTGCCGCCGACTCTGGAATTACCGAATGATGGGTTTTTTGTGACTGGGTTTTTGTGACTGTCTTGTTGGAAACATGACCGGCAAAATGATTTTGAGCTGTTTAGGGGTCTGAATTGTTCCTTTAACAATGATAGCTATTTAGCTAAGTAATTTAGAAAATGTTCTTAATCTATACCAGTCTCACATTATTTCAGGGGTAACAATTTGTATTCTCACGTCAGTGTTAATTTGACACGGATTTAAAATTGCGTGGGTTAGGGTTAGCAACCAGAGTTTCTATAGATTCAATCAAGTTTTTGACAGCCCTCCCTCCGAGGGCTGCACCATGATGTTGGTTGATGTGGACCGGTTCTCCAAGACTTGCAGTCTTCTACCTCTACCCGGTGTTCCTAAAGCCCTGCAGATCGCTGAGGGCCTATTCACCCATGTCTTTTGTCATCCCAAAGGACATTGTTTGAGACTGTGTACCCCAGTTCATCTCTTGTGTGTGGAGGGCCTTTATGGAGAGCCTGGGGGTTAAGGTTCCATCCGGAGGCCAATGGGCAGGTGGAGTGCGGTAACCAGGAAGTGGGTAGGTTCTTGCAGTCACACTGCCAGGACTGGCCAGGGGAGTTGTCAGCTTTCCTGCCCAGGGCTGAGTATCCAGAACTCAATCCGCCACTCCTCCACGAACGTCACATTTCAGTGTTTATTGTGGTTCCAGACACCCTTGCCAAATTGGCATCCAAGCCAAGGCCCCTGCAGTGGACGAGTTGTTCCGGCGTGCAGAGGAGGTGTGGAATGCTGCATGTGCACGTGCATCTCCAGCCTGCCAAAAGGTCTAGGCTGACCACCACCTTGGGGAGACGCCAGTATACCAGCCTGGCAATAGGGTCTGCCTCTAGACCTGGAAGCTACCTCTCCAAATGGGTCCGTGGTTTGTGTGGCCATATAAAGTCCTGAGGAGAGTCAATGAGATGATACATAAATTGCAACTGCATGCCAATATGCATATTCAGCCTTCTTTCCATGTACCTCTCCTCCTCCTGGCAGGCCCTCTCCAGGAGGCTGAGGTGCTGAGGACTACCCCTTCACTATTTGGTCTGTCCTGGATTTGCGATGTTGGAGGGGTGGCCTCCAGTATCTTGTGGATTGGGAGGGGTACAGTCCAGAGGAGCAGTGCTGGGTCCCAGCCCGGGATTTCCTGGACACCAATCTTCTGAAGGACTTCCATCTGCGCCAGATGGATCGGCCAGTGCTGCAAACTCAGGGTCATTGTGCCGCGAGCGATGTTTGTCAGGTGGCGGTACTGTCATATCTCCCAGTCCTGTGGCTCCCTCTGCGCCACATTGACATGAGACTTTTAACACTTTCACCTGGAAGTAAAAATTAGCCTTAAAAGTTACAAATTTTTGGCCTGCCCTTGAGAAGCTGTGCCTCACAGTTACAGTGGAACTCAGTTTGACTATTGCTGGACAAAATGCTAAAATTGAGGCCATCCCCATTACATAACAAGTGACTCGCTGACCTCAGAAGTACAACAGAAAACAATTCTGCTGAAGTCAACTAACTGTAGAAATATTGCACTGAAATAAGCAGCCAGCCTATCAGCTGAGGTAGGATTCGTAGGACTAATTTAGACTCAATAATTGAAGAAACTCACTATATAATTGTCTAGTAGAGTCTCTGAAAAATCATATAGTGCTGACACAATCCCATGACTTGGCTGCATTCTAAACTGTGCTGGATGCAAAGCAAATTAACACAGATCAAAAGACGAGCCAGTTGTCCCTAGTGGAAACTGACTTTTTGGTTTGGCCTTTTAATATAATTAACTGTCTGAGGTTATGCAATGGGGCCCATGCTGTTACATCTTCTGATATTGAAAAAGCCTTTGATCAATCATGTTTTATGGCCCTACATAAATCAATCATAACTTCTATACAGAAGCCTTGTACTAGAATAATTACCAATCCCTGTCACTCCAATTGAACCCTTGCAGAGGGATGGGACTGTACACTTTTTTCACCACTCCAGGGAAATCCTTTCTGAAGTAATTTCAATATATCTAGAATGGTAAACAAGAGAAAATAAAGTCAATCTCTAATAATTAGGCCAACCTCTAATTTAAAGCCTAAATAATATAGACAATATATATAAATCCCAACGGGTTTCCTAGCAGGTATCTAAGAGGTACATCCAATATATAAACCTTTTCTGCTGTTGTGCAGATTGAAACCTAACTTTCAGTTCTCAATGTACACCACTCTTCATAGCCCCTGTGGCAGCATTGGAAAAGCAGGAAGATTAAAAGAGGAGCACCACAACAGTGTTTAGATGTTACAGTCTTAAACAAACAGCACTTGTCTAAGGTAGAGAAAGAGCTCACATATTAAAGCATAACTCTAGCCAAAATGCAAACTAAGGTGTTTTTGAATGTACTCTATTAAGATGTTCTTTATTTTTGGTTTCGGTCAAATCGCCCTTTGAATGGGAGTGATAGGGGCGCTAATATGATAGCATCAAAATCGCTATTTTTAAAACAATAAGAAGGCTCGACACAACATGAAACTTTGCTCGAAGTATCACCAGGTGCTCTACACATGAACTTGTGCATTGAGAACATTATTTGTGTACACAGAGTTTACTAAAAAGAAAGGTTTTGTACAACTGACCTTAGCTGTTTGTGTTTTTGCTAGCTCCCATTTTGCCAGTCAAAAAGTGTCCTGTGCAAACGGCTCCACCCTCCACGCCAGTGCCGGCAGCTTCATTCCATGTGCATTAGGGAATCTTCTTCTGTTCTTCTTCTGTGGGTTTAATAGCGAATCGCAACCAACTGATGGTGCATACACCACCACCAACTGTAACGAAGTGTGAGGCCGGTCAAGGCCCACCCAATT
>JACXGM010019744.1:0-18227 GCA_016801145.1 Umbra pygmaea
GTGACACGCACACACAGATTTTCACACACACACAGCCACACAACCACACAGAGACATACGCACACACAAACACCCAGGTGAAGGCGGGCCTTACAGTATTTTCTTTCAAATCATAATGTTTTGGCAGTCTGATCGTAGGATAATCCCTTTCCTCTCTCCTGTGGTCTTCCATTTTCTCACTATGTTCCTCACAGTGGACACTGACAGCTTAAATCTCTGCGATAGCTTTTTGTAGCCTTCTCTTAAACCATAATTTTGAACAATCTTTGTTTTCAGGTCATTTGAGAGTTGTTCTGAGGCCCCAATTTTGCCACTCTTCAGAGGAGAGTCAAAGAGATCGACACCTTGCAATTGGACACCTTAAATACCTTTTCTCATGTCTATGAAGTATTGGCTGAAGTATTGGCTGGCCGAGTGAGTTAAGCTTTCAGGAGGGACAAAAGAGTGCAAAAAGAAGAGTTCTTACAAAACGCAATGTGAAAAATAATAATTTTTTCTCTATTAACTTGTATTGGTGAACATTGGGAGCTGAAATTGAAATCGCGATCAAAATTCTATAATTTCACATCCTTACCTTCCACGAAATCTCCAATGTCCTCTTCCTCCCCGAGTCTTCCTCACTCCTATCTTTCCCAAGAAGAGTATCCTCATTCCCCTGGTGGTCATTGCCGACGCCTTGGCTAACATAAGCATTATGGGCTGCAGCACCTCTCCCACCTAGCGGTACCATTTCCCCAGCTAGAGTTACCGTCTCCACAGGTGGCTTCGGCTTCCTCCCCAACTAGCATAGAGCTGGCAGACCACCTTGAAACATTGTCTAAAATAAAAAAAGACAAGCTCTTTCCTTAAATATATATTTTAGAACTGAATTTAATTTTGAATTTAAACTTAACTGTGTTTGTATTGTATTTGAATGTTGTTGTAACTAGATTTGTAAATAGTTTGAAATATTTTTCATTAGAGATATAAATCTACAACATAAGCTTAGCCTAGGATATAGCCTATACGCAGCTGATGGACTAACTGGAACAACAGTATAAGTGGGTAGGATTCCCAGAGGATCTCTGTCTAAAACTCTGCTCACCCGCCGGAAGACCGCTCAGCCTCCAACACTCCCGCCGGTGGACCGCCCGTTAAACGATGAGCAAAAAGCTAGCGGACCATCAGCTGTAACCGCCGGCGGACCGCCAGCTCTATGCTAGCTGGCGGATTGCAATTCCCCATGATGTTCTCACAAAAAACTTTTGATCCCTGGAACATTTTGAATCATAGCTAAACGACTAGAGTCCTTGCCTTTCTTTAACTTTCTTTTGCACAACCACTCAATCGATGTCTGTCCATTTTGGATTCATTTTCTGTAACTGTTAAAAGAAATGTTACATTTGCGCGCTGCGAGCGTAATTGTGGACCAACTCAATTTTGACAGTTTGAGGTGATAGTGGTCATATAATCTTGATATATTCATAATTTATTATTGTGAAATTAGTGTTTATAAACAAGTAATGTATGGTCTTTCAACAATTTAAAGTGGATAATATAACAAATTACAAAAAATATTTTTAAAGCTTGTGTCATTCACTGGTTGTGAATGGTTGGTGCCCCTGGGCACTGGCCCACTTGCCATTATGGATAATCCAGGCATGGTCATAAAGTGCGTGCAAGCTGAACTCGAACGGGCCAAAGATGTCTCGGAGTAAACTAGGCAAATTGAAAATTAAAGATGAACTGAACTGAAAGAATAAATGTTGATAATGTGTTATTTATGACAATTAAAAATAATTAAACAAAAAAATTAATAAAGAAATCAATACATAGCTTTTTTAAGCAACACCCAAAACTGTGTTTGTTAGTATAGAACGCTGCCAATTTCTATGACGTCACTGGTATGAGAAGGTCTATAGTACAGGCAATGGCTGCAGGATTTTACACACGAAAATGAGTCAGTTCAATGGCATATAATACAAAGTTGTGTCTAAAATATGCATTAGATTCTATTTGCATGATGTGCATTGTAATGTAATGTAAATAACTACTTATCCAAGCACATTGTCCATTTTAGGAAATAGAGACTGCTTATCTGTGCATTTAGAGAAAATAGAAAAACATGGTTTTGATGTCCTGTGCGTTTTAGAAAATCGAGGCAGATAAATGGAAAATGTGATTGGATGAACTTAAGTTACCTGCACGGAGGATTCATGAGTTTTATTATTATGGGGCATGTGGTGGCGGTGTGTAGAGGGCAGGGTAGGTGTGGTAGGTGTGGGGGTGCGCATGAGTATGGTGGGGGTGCGCATGAGTATGGTAAGTGTGGGGGGGGTCAAGGTGAGGTGCTGTGTGGTGCGGAGCACAGTGCTGCCTTTGGAGTGTGTGTGGTTCAGAAGAGGGCGGCGGAGGCACAGCGGGTAAAGGTGGTGGATAAGGTCACGTATGCGAAAGCAGTGCGGAGATTAGGGGGACTAGGGGTAGGTGTGCAGGTGGAGAAGGAGCGGGTTCTGGGCCCGGTGTTGGAGGATGGTGGGGGTGTTCACACTGTGGGGTTGTCGGAGACGTGTAAGCATGAGTGTGTGGTTGGTAAGGATTCGTTGGTGGTGGGCAGGGTTGAGTTTTTGGCGTTTCTGTGTAGTGTGGTGAATGTTTGTAGTCAGGTTAAGGGAAGGAATGCTAGGATTGATGTTGTGGTGGGTGCTGCTAGGGAGCTTATGGGTATTACTGATGTCACGGGGGAGATGGTTCATGAGCTGATGAAAGGGGAGGGGAAGTGGGAGGGTAGGGGAAGTGGGCTGTATTTTAATTTCTAGGGTGGTAGGGTGTGGTGGGGGGTGTTGAATTGGGTGGGCCGTGACCGGCCTCACACTCCGGTACAGTTGGTGGTGGTATATGCACCTATAGCTGGTTGCGATCCACCAGTATTAATTAGAACATGTAGGATCCCCTCAGGGGGGTCGTTACAGTATCCCCCCCTAAAGGCCCAGCTCCCGACAAGCAGAACCCCCCCCCAAAGTCCGGCGGACGACCCCGCCACATTCAAGACGGGATGAGGGAAGGAGGGAGGGCAGCAGACCCTCGAAGAGGTTGGGAGTGCCCCATTAGAAACCCTCCTTCTGGAGGGCGACCACGACGACCCCATCCACCATCGGAGAAAGAGGGAGGAGGGTCAGACAGCACACGCCCCACAGCTGGCGTCAGCAGTGGTGGCCAGGGACTAAGGAAACCCTGTGAAGGCCGAGGGGACGTTGCAGGTGGTACCAGCGGTAGGGGCACGACAGGATGATATGACGGTGCCGCTGGCACCGGCTGTGTAGGAAATGGACCCCCAGAGCTGTCTGCATCAGCCAACTCCGCCCCAGGGGTCTCCCGGGGTTCTCTGCGGCCGAGAATGATGGAGGTGGTAGCAGGAAGAGCTCCTCCCCCCAGAATGGAAGCTCCTCCTCGGGGGTCACGGCTGCCACTGTTGTCTCCCCTGAGAAAACAGGAGGAGGTGGAAACGGGAGCCCCTCCTCAAGTAACGGGAGCTCCCTCTCCAGCTGTAGGGGCTCCTCCATGCCCAGGTGAGGCGCAGCTTGCTGGTCCTCTGGCACGGGCTCAGTAGGCGGGGCCTCCGTCGTTGTCCTCTCCTCCCACATAGTCACGGAGGGTGGCGCTGCAGGCTCAGACAGGGAGGGCTCCACAGGCTCAGGCCCGGAGGACTCCGTTGATGACACAGGGAAGAGGAGCGGAGCGGAGATGTTGGGCAGGCCAAAGGGAACATATGTCCACCAGGGTGACTGCTGGGATGGCTCTGGTATTACTGGTCCAGACAGGGGAGGGTCCCGCAGGTCGATCAGCACACCAAACTTCCTGGAGTGCGGGACAGGCAGTGAGGGAGACTCTAGCTGACTAGGGCGGCCAGCTGCTAGAGTGGAGTTGGGGCACACCGCTAGCCATCTAGGGTGTGCGCTCTGGAGATCTCAGTCTTCCTCACCTTCCTCCTCCTCTGCCTCTTCCTGGTCCTACTCCCAGCAGATTAGGTCTCTGTCCGCTTGACCGACATCCCCTCCGACCTGCTGCTCCTGCTCCTCTATTTTGTCCTCCATCCAAGCGGGCTGTAAATACCCGCTTGTGCCCCCCCCAGGAAAATTCTCGGGAACACCACGGCAGCTGTAGGTGGTGTTCCAGTCCGTTATGTTGAGGAGGTAGCCAGCCCAAGCCTGTAGTGGGTGATGTTCTTCCCTCCGTGACCCGCAGCTCCGGTCTTCAGCCCCGCTTAGCCTACCAACCACCCGGTAGGGAAAGCCGAACGAATTGTAGCCCTCTTCCACGATGCCATAGCTATTGGGAAAGTGGGCACAGACGCTCGGCTCACTGATGCTGTCGAGGGAGGCACACAGCAGCTCGTCCAACTCCTCGTACTCGCCGGTTTGCTGCGCCTCTTTCTTGGCTGTCTCTTTTAATGAAGGTCGGTTAATCTGTCACAATCCCGTTGGTAGCGAGGATAAGTGCTGTCCATGGTGCAGAAGAGGTGAGACAAATGCGAAGGTTGCGAATAAACAAATGGTTTAATGTACCAATAACCACTTAACCAAAATAATACTGTCACGAGGGACAAAACGAACTAGCGTCATATATACGTACATAAATGGACATGAGACAGGAAACATTACCCGACAGCTAACAAACACTAAGACAGACCTTAAATACAGAACTAAATGACCAAGTAAATCTAGCTAGGTAACTAATCAAAACAATGATTGGATAACTAGAACATGTGATTTGGATATATGATATGGAGAAGCGGGAACCTGAACCAAAACACACAGGGTAGAAATCTAATTGAACACAATACATAGTACATGTAGGATTGTAGGATTACAGTAGCCTTGTCTGCAGTTCTTAATAATGTTAAACATTTCACCATATAACATTCATGAGTTGAATTGTGAGCTAGGTCTTAAATCATGTAAATTAGGCTAATAAATCACTGTCAAAAAAACTTGAACAGAACGTTTTTCTTTATTTCACATTAGGTTATGTAGGCTAGGACATGTTGTAGATGCCTTCCGAACGTCTTGAATGGGATCAAATTAATCTTTAAGCGTAGATCTGTGAATAATAATAAATGAAGGAATAACGTTAACCACGACTGACATTGAGATTGGGTTCTTCAATTGCATGTATAATTTCCCCATCCCCCGTGAATATATACCTTGTTACCTCTACTTCACTATTTAACAACATATAGCCTACTTTTCTTATAATATCCTAGTTGTTCTTGGATAAATGCTAGTTTATATGAATTCACCCACCTGCCACATAGGCTACTGAAGTATTTCCAATAAATCTGATGCTTTTCATGGACTCTATGGGCTTCTCTCTTAACTTTATGCCTCCACGTCCCCCCGATTGCCTGGGAGCTTCTCATAGACTATACGGTAATTTTTCTACTCTGTGACAGTACGTCGCGTGGTTATGACACAGTAGTTAGCATATTTTTACAAAAACGGCTGATTGTATAATGTGAGGTACAAGGTAATTGAGCTTTTTATACATTGTCCTGGTTCTTTATAAATAAACAATGGACAAATAGAGTCTTTAAATGCTTCAGATGTAAATTTATTCGCTGTCAAAGTGACCCTTAAACTGAATGGAATTAATGGAATGCTAACGTGGGGTGATAGCCAGGTAGGATCAGAATCCCCCCAGAGTTGCTTCAACTTCCGGATGAAAGCCTACTCCCCATGGATGTATTAAGAGAACTGGATAGAGCGTACGTCACGAAGCGTCGTTCATTCCAATGAAAGTTGTTCAAAAGCTTTTTTCGGCACCAAGATGGTGCTGTGAGCAAACAACTGTCTCCGAGCACTGTGTGAATTTTACTTTTTTGTAAGTTGTTAAGGGAATTTACTGTTTTGCCAATATATTTCCATCCCTTTATTTTAGTTGACTTTTGAGCAGCTTTATTCAGTTTAGCCCATATGTCGAAACGCAAGGATAATCGTGTGTCTGACAGTGGCAAGGCGTCCAACGAGAAGATGGGTATATCGAGACCGGCTCTTAACACTGGAGCTAACCCTCTTGTTGCTAACTGCCATGATTACACTAACATGACAGAGTCAATGTTCAGTTGTCTGTTACACAAGAGGAAGACTTTCCTCCTCTCCCCATCACTCCGAGTAAACCTCCTGCTCCTAAAAGAGGTAAACCTGAGCTTGAGGTATCCTCTGTGGATCTACTTTCAAAGCTCTCACAGCTAATCAACGATAGGAGTGATGCCTTGGAAAAATGATTGGCAGCAATGCACTTAAAATTGAAGGGTTAAAAAAGACAGTTGACTTCACGTGTGCAGAACTCAAAGACGTGAAAGGAAAAGTTTTACACCTGGAAAAAATCTTTGATAAAGAAAAAGAAGGTATAGACCTGAAGGAAATAAGAATTGCTGAGTTGGAGAGTTACTCGAGGAGATGGAACCTTAGGCTGCAGGGGGTCCCCGAGTTGGAAACACATGATGTACGCCAACAGGTAATACAGATTTGCCAAGCTGTTCTCCCCCAGGAGAAGAGCCGTCTCCCTCATATAATTGAATCTGTTCACCAACTTGGTCCCAACAGTTCAAAGCCGAGGAACATCATTTTGCAATTTTCTAAACGTGTCTACAGGGATACAGTATGGAAAGCAGCAAAGAATTCTACCTACCTGCAAGTGAACGGTCTGAAGTTTGCGGAGGACCTATCCAACCCGGACAGAGAAAGAAGACAAAAACTATTGCCCATTATTGAAGTGGCGCACAAGGAGGTAAAGATGGCTTATTATGTCGGGGCTCGCACTTTCGTTAATGGAATTGAAGTTTCTCCTCACAAAGCTGTTGGGTGCGTCGGGTATGCCCATGTTTCTAAACTTAACCTCTTTTTATGCTGAAAGCCTGTATCAAATTTTTGTTGTTAGAATGCCTTTTTTCTAGAAGAAGTAAATATTCTAACTTAATAATCATTTTTGCCTATACTAAGTTTTCTTACATTCCTGTTTATTAACAGCTTGCTATTTTCAATATAGACAGTTATATTGTCTACTTAGCCCTGCAATTTACCTAAGTTGATTGTTCATTGTCTCTTTCTTTCATTTCTCTCAATGTTAGGGGATTAAGACAACCGGTGAAACGTAAAGCCTTGTTTCTTTTCTTAAAACAATTTAAATCTAATTTATGTTCTTTACAAGAAACACATTCTACTGCAAATGAAGCACATCGACAGTCTACCTCTTCTAATGTAAAGTTAAAGTTATTAATGCAAAAGTTTGATCTAGTAGATATATGGCGGGAGAATTTCCTTCTTGTGAAGTCGTATACCTGGAGCAATAAAACTGGCTCCAGGCGGTCACGCATTGACAATTGGTTAATTTCAGATAACTTTAAAAGTTTTGTCTCTGCGAGCATCCTTGCCACGCCTCTTACAGATCACAGAGCTATTCAATTACAAGTGTCTCTATTTAACTGTAATGACACTCCCTCTCAGTCTTCTTATTGGAAGCTTAACAGTTCCATTTTAAAATACCAAACAGTCCAAATACATATCAAAAGGATTATATCACACTTTTGGATTAAAGCCCAGAATGAAAAACATTTTAGAACAAACTGGGAACTCTTAAAATTTGAGTTGGCAAAGTATTTAAGGAAATATGGTAGTGCACTTGCAAAGTCTAGAAGAGTAGAAAAGATAAATGTTATCTCTAGAATCACCTCTCTTTTTCAATTACCTTCTGATAGCCTATCACACTCAGATAAAGTAGACCTATCTAACCAACAAAATAAACTAGATGAAATCTACAAGGTTAGGGCTGAGGATGCTTTCATTAGATCAAGGAAAAAATGGCTGGAGGAGGGAGAACAAAACTCTGCATACTTTTTAGGCTTGAGAAAAGCCAGGCTAAAAGTAACACTATTCAACAGTTAAGGATAAATGATACTATCACAGATGATCCTGGGAAAATCGCCACTTATTGTGCTGAGTTTTATAGGAACTTGTATTCCTCCAGGTAACGAAGAATCTATAGATGTATTCTTTGATTCACTTAAAGATGTTATCTCTAGAGCCCGACCGATATGAGATTTTTTAATCCGATACCGATACCGATTTTGAATTGGGAAAATTTGCCGATACCGATACAACTTTTTCTATTAGTATAGCTGAAATGAAAAATCGACATTTTCCTGCATGGATTATGCTTTAAACCAGACTCCAAAGACACTCAAAGCAGGGTACCCGCGTGTCCATAAAAAGTCTTAAATAGTATTCTGTCCCTCTATTCAATAGTATTGTATTAGTTCGCTGGTGCATTTCTTCACTTTCCCTCTAGGGGTCAGTATCTTTTTTAGTGTTTTGGTGGTATTCTTCTTCTATGATATATTGTGTGCGCGCTCTGTCGTGATGCTAGAAGCAGCAGGAGAAAAAGTTTGTTTCACGCAGTGTTAGGAAAGAATGTAAAAAGGTTTGCGACATTCTACTTTTCTCTCAGACCCCTTATATCATTGGAATGCTTTCACATGCCATAATCTGTAAGTAATTAGTGCCTAATGTTGTTTTTTCTAAATGTTAGTTATGGGCAAACAATGCTTTCTGAAGCATTTGAGGCTTTCCTCAAATTGTGCCGAAAAACGGTTCACTACTCGAAGCCCCACAACACAGTACTCTCCAATGACACCTGCTGGTTAAACAATATAACACCACGTTTGAGGTTCATATAGGCTGTTTTTGCAGGAGTTTTCTAAAAGCTACGTGGTGCAATGGTTAGACGTGGGCGATGTAGAACTTATATTTAATTTGAAGATGGGGTTCGCATCCCTAACACATTTCACACTTTTAATCTAGTCAAATAGCTACTGTAAATCCGGGCTATAATTCAGAATGCTGGAGACAAAACTGTATCGCAATGACAAGTAAAAGGATTGAGTGGAATTAAGAGTTTGGTTACAAAAAACAAATGTGCCTCAAACATATTTGCAAGACTCTCAGTTGGGTTCGAACCGCCGCAATCTAATTATCAGCTACCTACTACTACCAACTCCAACTGAGCTACCGATCAAGTACATCTAGAGCAAGTGATTGGAAATAATGTGTCCGACGAAGGGCAGTATTTGATTTCGAACCAATCGTTCATTGAAACGAAGCTGTAACACCATGGAGAGGATATCGTGATCAAATGAAGCTTCGGACGTCATTGACCACGTGATAATGAAACCGCAGCTTTGTACAGAGACACCGTATTCTTACTACATTGTGTAATTTACAGTGGAGATTTCATTCTACTTTTATGCATAGACTTTGGCCGTGAAGCACCAACTTTTGAAATGAAGATCTTGACTGTCAAAACCTATCAAATGATTTGGTGACGTCCGAAGGGTCAACCTGTCGTCCCACATTTTTGATTCATGATGTTTATTTAGTCAAACTATGCACCTGGGGTATAATTCAGGGTGCTGTAGATGAAATATTATCATGACGACAGTCAGTTAAAAGAAATGTGATTAAAATACGTTCGTTTAAATTAAATGAATAGTCAATCACCTGTATTCGACCTCATGCACATCATAAATACATTAGGTTACCCAACGCAAACAACTGAGCTACGTGCCATTTGATGTGCTATACAACAAGTCATTATCAATACTGCATCTGATAGAGATCGTTTTTTTGACCAACTTTATATTCAACATGGCAACAATACCAAGGAGAGGATTTCCACCTCATGAAACGAAGCTTCGGATGTCATTGATCATGTGATGTGTTACTTTGGTACTGCACCTTTGATGCAAAACATCTATTTTACTGTACTTGATTGTATAACCATGTTAAATAAGATTAAAGAGCCCATGCGAATTGTAATGTTATAATTAGAAATTAAATGTAGTCAACATTTTAAAAAGTATCATTCAGCAAATAGGCTACATTATATAGGCTAGGGATTCGAACTTGTCACTCATTATCAAGTAAAATTAGTATGCGCTGCAAGCTACACCACTTGTAGATACAGGGGGGCGATATTTTGAAATATGAATCTCAAATGGCACTCGGCTCGGCACCCTGTTGATGTTTTGAAAAACATTATCTAATCATATTTATTAGGTCTGAAGTATTGTCATAGGCTATGTGAAAATGGTAATTACAAAAAGGTACAGGTTTACATCATGAAAGAATGCCATTTGGAACCTCTCAGGGCTGATGGGCCAGTAACTGCGTCAGCCTCGAGAGGTGGATCTTAATTGGAGAAGCCAAGCTAATTTTACTGATCAGACTGGGAGCAGGGTCATGGAATGTTTTCGCACTGGATTTGGTGCGTTGCGGGGTGTTCAAGGGATTTGCTTCTAATATTGAGTTCTCTTTCAAACTGCCAGCCCTATTTAAACTGCTCTCGCCAATTGCTCCTTTTCTTAAATCTTAACTGACAGCTGTTAAAGTAAAGGGATTTAATTTACATTTTATTGATCGAGTTCAGTTGTAATGCATCAATTCTTTCGAACTGAACCAAAGCTTTTCAACACCTGTCAGTCAGAATGTTGTGACGTCCGAAGCTTCGAACGTCACCAATCACGTGGTGTTGTGACTTTGATACATGCTTCGGCTCATTGTGCCGAATCACTGTGCTTTGAAAATTACATCGGAGCATCGGAGCTCCAGTTTCAATTTGCCCATCACTACTAAATGTTCTTTTTTATTAAGAGGTTATTTTAACTCTTACAAGCAAAGTTGTTTGTGATCTAACACACGCTAATCTCGCTAGCTTCTGTTTGGCATGTGGTTGCACAATATCTAAATAGTCAATGTTCGTGCGGTTTCTTACTCCCTGTTCGTCAGGTTGTACTTACAGATTGTAAAAGGTATAAACATGTAGTCTTTCAAGACTTGCTGAGTCTCTTTTAAGACTTGCTGACTTTGTGTTATACTAAATATAGTTAAAGAGGAAAGACCTGTTCCATTTTCACATAATAGTGAAGAAATAAAAAATTATTTACAATGATCTTCTACAGTAGGAAATATGTCGGTATTACAGATATGCCTAAAGGTATTTTGAACAGACTGAATTTGTGTACTGAAATTACAATAACTGCTGTATATTCTGCAACCACATTGTGGTATTTAGTCATAAACGGAATTATTTAAAGTATCTAATCTTGAGATTCTTATGTCTGGAGTTCTTATCGCTCCCAGCATTAAAATTTTGTGTCTTGACAACCACATATGCGTCACTGAAGACAAACGTTTTCCAGCGCACATGGACAGAGACATATAGCAAGAGGACAATTAACAAATGAGTAAGTTTATTAAACCTATTTTCTGTACCTTGATAATCGACCACACATTGTGGCTGTGGTAATGTTATTGTACTGTATATATAGGGTGCCACCTGTATTTAGTAGCTAGTTGAGTGGGTCAATTACTATACCTAACTATAGGCTATTCTTTCTAAATAAAGAAAAAATGGATGGGATTGCATTGCTTTTCAGCCGCTTTCAGGCTGTAGTGCAGGTTAATTCAGCACGTAGATTCCTTTCGTAATCTTCCTACCTAAAATGCCAACTGCAGACCCTAACGTTTGTATATCGGAAAGTGTGAAAGATTACTCCTTTCTTTTTGGGCTTGCTTGTAATTTCTGCAACCAGGTACAGAACACCAAACGGGCAAGATGAATAGAAATTGGACTACAATTTCAAAAACAAATATGTATAACTTTCCAATGTCAAGCTATACGGACAATAGCGCCGAACGACTTTTTACAGTGCAGAGGTGTGCTGTTGAATTGCCCATGTTCTGTGTTGGTGCGTTTAAACGGGGACAGGCACAAAACTCGCTTGAAATTCTGGGAGTTGTGGTAGCTCAAGTTTAGATGGATACAGAAGCACCCCAGTGGATGCAAAAGGAACTGAAATATACTATCAGCTTTTCTCTGATATATTGAAAAAGAACAGACATGTATATGACATAAATCATCTATGGTAACGTTTGTATATTATAGATGAGTCACAATCAGGTTTTATGAGAAATAGACATATCTCTAATAATATTAGGCTAGTCTTAGACATAATGGACTATTCGGAATTGATATCTGATGAGAGCTTCATACTTTTCTTAGACTTTTACAAACCCTTTGACACAGTTGAGCATGGCTTTATATTCCGTGCGCTTAAATTCCAGTAACTGGAACAACCATGCCACGCTCAAAATTGCTTAAATCACCTTTCTTTCCCATTCTGACATTCAGTTTGGAGTTCAGGAGATGGTCTTGACAAGGACCACACCCCTAAAAGCATTGAAGCAACTGCCATGTGATTGGTTGAGTAGATCATTGCATTAAGGAGAAATTGAATGGGTTTTCCTAATAATCCTTTAGGTGAGTGTACATCCTGCATTAAATTATCATGACTCATGTATTACTTGAGGGAATGATTAGTACCTGTAATGCTATAAAATGTATATGAGAGCTTAAACCATTTTTGTTTAAAGAAGAGCACAAAAGAAAGAAGTATATTTTTTATAATCCAATATTTATTAATATCTAGGTCTGAAAGTGTGGCTGATAGGCAACAGCTACATCCAATGTGAGGAGTAGAGATCCAGACACACCACAGGGAGGAACTTGGGACTCGATGGCCGTGTGTGGTGGTTTGGTTGGGGTGGTCTGAGATGGAGGAATCTTCTTCCCTTTTTTTCATCAGTCCTTGAGAGGAAGAAAAGTCCCAGATATTCTGCTAATTCACTGTGGCGGCAATGACCTTGGCAACATCAAAGGTGTGTTGCTTGTCATAGTGATGAAGCAGGATCTATTGCACCTCCATGGCATCTTTCCTGAGATGAAGATCCTTCTCTTTTCCATCAATGAGAGATGTCACTGGAGGAAATCAGATCCGGGAAAGGTCAACAAGACCAGAATGTGGGTGAACAGAGAGATGGGCAAATTAGTCAGGGATTTGGGTGGAGACAGTGTAGGCCTCCTTGCTTAATGTTTTGACTGCCCTGCCATTTAAGTAGCATCGCACAGTCCCCTGAGGCTAACAGGATTGCATTTTTTTTATCCTTACACAAAGAGGGCTGCCCTGTCATATTGCAAATAACTTGCAAATATGACAGGGCAGCCCTCTTTGTGTAAGGATATGTCTCCACCTATTTATGTAAATATTTTAAACTTTATATTTTTTAATTTAATAATGATTCTGGTCACATAAATATTGTTTTGACTAAGAATGGTGAAGCCTGGTGTAATGAATACTCCCAATGTACAAAAGAACAATGTTGAATATAAACAGGTATATATTAGTCCAAAGGCGAAGGCACAGAATGAAAAGCTAAAGCAGGATAAGTAAAAAAACAGAGCAATGGTCAGGCCAGAATATCAAGACAAGAGTGGTGGCAAAGGTACAGGGGATAATCCAAGGAAGAATAATCCACAAAACAGAGCAATGGTCAGACCGGAACAACAATACATGAAATATAATGCTCAGTAAGAATAAACAATACTCACAATACCTTGCAAAGAGGCAATGGTGTGTGTGTCTAAACTACTGACTGGGTGAGAGCAGGTGAATGGAATTTGGGTGATTGAGTCTGGTTATGGGAACTGTGAGCAATCCAGGAAGGGGAAGATGTAGTTCTCTGTGAAACGGAACAGGGAATGTTACAGAGTCCGTGTTATGGGAAATGTAGTTCTGATCAAGAGGGCGGAGACAGCAGTAGTAGACCGGAGGGTCGAAGCAGCAACGACGGGCCGGACGGCAGATTCCGGGAAGGCGGAGGTCCGGCCAAGCCAGGCAGAAGCGAAGGACAAGGCGGAGGCCAGGCAGGCGGCGGCGGAGGCCAGGCAGGCGGCACCAGAGGCAGAGTCTGGGCCGACAAAGGCGGACTCAACGGCCCGGCGGGAGGCGGCCAGGCCGTAGGGGGCTTGGAGGGCCAAGGCAAATGGCGGACCAGGCACCGGAACCACAGCAGACACAGGAACCTGGAATAACATAGCACAAACAGACACAGACAAACAGACAGACACAGAGAGGGGTAGGCGTAAGCCCGGGGACTAGCACCGGAGCGGGGACAGGGGCAGACACTGGCACTGGGGAAGGAGCATGACATGGCACCGGGAGAGGAGCAGGACATGGCACCGGGAGAGGAGCAGGACATGGCACCGGGAGAGGAGCAGGACATGGCACCGGGAGAGGAGCAGGACATTGCACCGGGAGAGGAGCAGGACATGGCACCGGGAGAGGAGCAGGCAATGGCATAGGGACTGGTGCAAACAATGGCACAGAGGCAGACACCAACTCGGGAACTAGGGCAGGCTCGTGGACAGGGTTAGGTACCAGGGAAGGGTCATGGTCAGGCAAGGGCACGGTGACAGGCGAGGGCACGGTGACAGGCGAGGGCACGGTGACAGGCGAGGGCACGGTGACAGGCGAGGGCACGGTGACAGGCAAGGGCACGGTGACAGGCAAGGGCTCAGGGACTAGGGCAGTCCCGGGACTGAATCAGGCACTGGCACGGGGACTAGAGAGAGAACAAGGGAAGGCTCAGGCTCGGGGACAAGGCAAGGCTCAGGCTCGGGGACAAGGCAAGGCTCAGGCTCGGGGACAAGGCAAGGCTCAGGCTCGGGGACAAGGCAAGGCTCAAGCTTGGCCGATGGTGGTGTAGCAACCGCTGGTGGCCGGGAGGCTTGAGCGACCTCTGGTGGCCGGGAGGCTTGAGCGAAAACAGCGGCCTCTGGTGGCCGGGAGGCTTGAGCGGAAACAGCGGCCTCCTGTGGCCGGAAGGCTTGAGCGGAAACAGCGGCCTCTTGTGGCCGGAAGGCTTGAGCGGAAACAGCCGCCTCTTGTGGCCGGGAGGCTTGAGCGGAAACAGCGGCCTCTTGTGGCCGGGAGGCTTGAGCGGAAACAGCGCCCTCTTGTGGCCGTGGAGCGGGAACAGCGGCCTCTTGTGGCCGTGGAGCGGGAACAGCGGCCTCTTGTGGCCGTGGGGCGGGAACTGCAGCCTCTTGTGGCCGAGGAGCAAGAACTGCGGCCTCTTGTGGCCGAGGAGCGGGAACTGCGGCCTCTTGTGGCCGAGGAACGGGAACTGCGGCCTCTTGTGGCCGAGGAGCGGGAACTGCGGCCTCTTGTGGCCGAGTAGCGGGAACTGCGGCCTCTTGTGGCCGAGGAGCGGAAACAGCGGCCTCTGCTTGTCGGGGCATGATGGAGACCTTTCCTACCCGACATTTTGGCGTCTGAACCTGGGCTATCAGGGTAATGCCAGGAAATCGAGGGGCCCCCATGGCTTCCAAATAGGTCCTTAGATGAGGAGATCTGGGGAGCAGCTGCTTTAAAAGGAAGGTTTCAGCCTCCGCCATCCATAAACGGCCCTCCATGAAAAGAACTGGCTAACCAATTCTGGACGGTCACAGATGGCTTGGCCTCATTGGTTCATCCACTCCCGATAGTCCCCATCCACTTTTGGGTCTTTCCGTAACACGGTGAAGATGAAGTCCCTCTTGGAACTGAGGCTGGTAGCCATCTTGGAACATGGACTTGGAACTGGGACTTGGAACTGGGACAGTGTTACACCTGCTAACACTGAATCGAAACCCTGAAAGCCTGTCAGAGTCATGAGATTTATTCAATGAAAAGTTTGAGACTAAAGCAAACTTTTATAATTACAAAAATGTTGGTAGTACATGTAACTTGTAATAAGCATCAGTTAGGTTTAGGGTTTCTCTTACATCCATGTTTAACACTCATCATATGATGCGTTCGATAGATATATGCTGTAAAGCCTGTAAAGTGGATGAAGGATGAAGCCATGTATATATTAAGAGATGCTCTGTTCACGACACTATAGGCTTATCCAGCGGCTAGCACAAGATAACATGACAATGATTGTATTTCCTTGGTTGTCTAAATAGATCCATCGTTCATTTAGATAAGCATTTAAACGATCAGGAACAACGAAAACAATTTTAGTTAGTGAATATTTTCAGACTATGTAACGGCGAGTTAATGAGTTCGCCACGTTTACCCATGGACGTATTAAGAGAACGAACTATACTTGTGAGACGAGAGAAGCTAAAAGACAGAAGCTCATGAACGCGCATTGTTGCTACAGGATGCTACGACATCTTAATACATCCATGGTTGCTACGACAACACAAACACACTCTTGCTAGTGCGCATGTCCGCACAACGTGGAAGATCCAGGTATTTTGGAGCTCCATGTTTGCTTCATGTGCTTTTGAGCCATGGATGTATTAAGAGAACTGGATAGAGCATCGTCACGAAGCGTCGTTCATTTGAATGAAAGTTTTCTCAAAAGCGCATGAAGCAAACATGGAGCTAATATAATATTGACAGAATGTTAAACACTGTTTCTCAATAATTTGAAATTAACCAATTATCTTTCCAAACATTAGGACACACCTCTCACTGTTCCTATTGGTTGCACTAATGGCACTGTATGTCAATATAACCTGGTCTCAAGCATCCATGTTATAAACCTGAAGGCAAATTTGATGCAGAAACGTTGGTAATTTAAAATATAGTAATTTGGATTAAAAAATCTGGAGTGTGCGTCTTTCTTTATTTTTGTTGATTATTTATATCTGACAGACAGCACCTCTTTCTACTAAGTACTTGGGTGTGTGCCAGAATATAGCTTTGCCAAGGTCATTGCCGCCACAGTGAATTAGCAGAATATCCAAGCCTGTTCTTCCTGTCAAGGACTGATGAAAAAAGTGAAGAAGATTCGTCCATCTCAGACCACCCCAACCAAACCACCACACACGGCCATCCAGTCCCAGGTTCCTGCCTGTGGTGTGTCTGGCTCTCTCCTCACATCGGATGTAGCTGTCGCCTATCAGCCACACCTTCAGACCTAGATATTATTAAATATTGGAGTACAAAAAATGTAATTTGTGCTCTTTAAACAAAAATGGTTTATTAAGCTCTCATATACATTTTATAGCATTACAGGTACTAATCATACCCTCAAGTAATACATGAGTCATGATAATTTAATGCAGAATGTATAATAATTTACTGTGGCTCATAAAGTAATGATAATGACTTTAATTCACAATGAATCGAGTGTTATTTGTCATATGTAATCACAGGATTATGCGTCTTAAACAGGAAAAAACGTTTTTTCAATCAGTTAAAAAATGGAATGAGCAATCCATTACTACTCTTCAAGACTGCTTTGAAACCACAGACTGGGAAATGTTCCGTGTTGCAGCGGGTGACAACATAGATGAATACACTGACTCTGTCTCAGCATTCATCACCAAGTGCATAGATGATGTCGTTCCACGGGTCAATGTTAAGACCATCCCCAACCAAAAGCCATGGGTTAACGGCAATGTCCGTGCCAAGCTTGTAGCACGGTCCTCTGCCTATAACTCTGGGGACCTGGAGGCTCTGAGGAGGGCCAGATATGACCTACGGAAGGCCATCAGAGATACTAGAAGGGACTACAGGGACAAATTGGAGTCCAATTACAACAGCTCCGACCCCAGACGCATGTGGAGTGGACTACGGCAGATAACGGAGTACAAAGGCAGGAAGAGCTGTGACACCCACCCCCCCGCCTCACTCCCTGACGAGCTCAACACCTTCTTCGCACGGTTTGAGGTGGCCAACATCACTCCGGAAAAGCTGGCTGAGAACCCAGAAGACTGCCCTCTGACTGCCCTCTGCCGTGTTCTAAGAGGATGCGCCGACCAGCTTGCGGGGGTATTCACCTCCATATTCAACCTCTCCCTAACACAGTCTGCAGTTCCCTCCTGATTCAAGCAGGCCACCATTATCCCGGTTCCAAAAAAACCTTACATCACCTGCCTAAATGACTACCGCCCAGTAGCACTGACCTCAATCATCATGAAGTGCTTCAAGCGGCTGGTCAAAACCCATATCTGCGCCGCCCTTCCGGACACCTTGGACCCCCTACAATTTGCATACCGCCCCAACAGATCTACAGACGATACAATCGCACTGACGGCACACACCACCCTCTCACATCTGGAAAAAGGGAACACATACATGAGGATGCTGTTTGTTGACTACAGCTCAGCATTCAACACTATTGTTCCTGCTAAGCTCATTTCCAAGCTCAGGATCCTGGGTTTTAACTCCTCCCTTTGCAACTGGATCCTGGACTTCCTAACGAGAAGACCCCAGATGGTGAGAATGGGCAACCTCACCTCCTCCACAATGACCCTGAGCACCGGAGCCCCACAGGGCTGCGTACTCAGTCCCC
>JACXGM010019745.1:0-18226 GCA_016801145.1 Umbra pygmaea
GATATTAGAAAGGACTAACTGGCCCTTCCTAATCATCAATGGGTGAGGGATATTAGAAAGGACCAACTGGCCCTTCCTAATCATCAATGGGTGAGGGATATTAAAAAGGACTAACTGGCCCTTCCTAATCATCAATGGGTGAGGGATATTAGAAAGGACTAACTGGCCCTTCCTAATATCAATGGGTGAGGGATATTAAAAAGGACTAACTGGCCCTTCCTAATCATCAATGGGTGAGGGATATTAAAAAGGACTAACTGCCCCTTCCTAATCATCAATGGGTGAGGGATATTAGAAAGTACTAACTGGCCCTTCCTAATCATCAATGGGTGAGAATCAGATTCAATAAAACAAGTATAAACATTTTCATAAAGGAAGCATCCATGTTAAAAGTTTAAAGTTTCCTTAGAAAAAACATACGCTGAAGAGCTTTCCCTCTAATAATATCAGTGTTTGCCTCAAACTTCCGTATGTCATCGAATACAGTCCTTAAATATTTGTACTGCTTGACCACTTCTACCTGATGTCCCTTTATAACAAGAACAGGGCTCTTTTTACAAAAATCAATGCACATCTCCTTTGTTTTTGATGCATTAATATTTAAAAATGAAGCGTCACACAATTGGATAAAATGATCTACCACCGGACCAGGATCTGACTCAAACTCAGTAAGGAGAGACACGATCATGGAGTCATTTGCAAATTTAACAATATGTCTCCCATTAAAACTACTCTGACAATCATCTGTATATAAAGAAAACATAAGAGGGGACAAAACACAACCCTGCGGGGTACCAGTTGAAGACAGCAGTGCTTTAGACAACACCCCATTGACATGTACTCTTTGGGATCTATTAGTTAAAAAATCCACCAACCAACACACCATGTTTAGGTCTAAATGAAAATTATCAATCAATCTCTTTGCCAAAATATGAGGCTGAACACAATTAAAAGCAGAGGAAAAATCTATAAAAAGCAAACGTACATTAGTTTTTTTGCCTTCCAAATGTCCTAAAATCATATTTAGGAGGGTACAAGTGGCATCATCCACTCCTTTAGTTGATCTATATGCAAACCGCATAGGATTGAGTACTGACTGAGTAGAGGCCAAAATCTCCTTCCTTACTGCATAGGATCAAGTGCTGACTGAGTAGAGGCCAAAATCTCCTTCCTTACTGCATAGGATCAAGTGCTGACTGTGTAGAGGCCAAAATCTCCTTCCTTACTACATAGGATCTAGTGCTGACTGAGTAGAGGCCAAAATCACCTTCCTTACTACATAGGATCAAGTGCTGACTGAGTAGAGGCCAAAATCTCCTTCCTTACTACATAGGATCTAGTGCTGACTGAGTAGAGGCCAAAATCACCTTCCTTACTACACAGGATCGAGTGCTGACTGTGTAGAGGCCAACATCTCCTTCCTTACTGCATAGGATCAAGTGCTGACTGAGTAGAGGCCAAAATCTCCTTCCTTACTACATAGGATCAAGTGCTGACTGTGTAGAGGCCAAAATCTCCTTCCTTACTACATAGGATCTAGTGCTGACTGTGTAGAGGCCAGAATCTCCTTCCTTACTGCATAGGATCAAGTGCTGACTGAGTAGAGGCCAAAATCTCCTTCCTTACTGCATAGGATCAAGTGCTGACTGAGTAGAGGCCAAAATCTCCTTCCTTACTACATAGGATCAAGTGCTGACTGTAGTGGCCAGAATCTCCTTCCTTACTATTTTTTCAAAACATTTCATAGCCAAAGAAGTAAGTGCAACAGGCCTATAATCATTTAGAGAAGTAGTAGAATGTCTTTTTTTTCCCTGGAATGCATACTGCAGTCCCTTTTGTCTAGTTCTCTCAGATATTTCACCTGTTTGCCAAAAATTACTAATAATATCCTAAGGAATGTCTGACACCCTTGCATACATACTGTAATAGACGTGCCAGGCACAAAAGCTTGTCAGTCTAACTGTTTGACCAGCGTATGTAAACTAGCCTAGCTAGCTGGTATGTTAGCTAACCGTTTGACCAGAGTATGTGAACTAGCCTAGCTAGCTGGTATGTTAGCTAACCGTTTGACCAGAGTATGTGAACTAGCCTAGCTAGCTGGTATGTTAGCTAACCGTTTGACCAGAGAATGTAAACTAGCCTTGCTAGCTGGTTGAATCCCTGCACATTTCAGCAGCTATTCTGACACTTGTTTAGTATTAATTAGTTAAGGACACATTATTCACAAAGCTTTTCTCTTCTTATGCCACCACTAAGAGTACTTCTAAATTGCACTTAGTTATATTGCAGACATAGTTTTATCTTAAAAGTAATTCACTAAGCAGTTGAGACCAACTTAAGATGAGATATAAGTTCAGCTTTCTTGACGGCTCATTTTATAACAGGCCTACCCATAATAATTATCAATATTTTTTGTGTTTTCAACCTCCCCATTGTGAAAACCTTTGGTCTGGGCTATTTCATTATATTTTATCCAGACAATGCATAGTATTAATTATTGCGTCTGTCTATTACAAAGATGTCAGGGAAGAGGCAAATGAGCATTCATTCATGCTTTCATGACAGTGAAAATGGCTGGCCTGGAACCCCTGTGCTAAAGGCCCCAAAACCTGCTACCAACACCTACAATAAACAACACTAACCATTATCTCTCTCACACACACACACACACACACACACACACAAATTAAATAAATATTTTTCATTTGTCATTTATCAGATCCCGTCCCCATCCAAACGTTTGCGGCGAAAATCTCACTCTGAACTCAGTTCAAAACTTGAGAGCCCTGTTGCAATCTCACACACCCATGGATGAAAGCGACATATTAGCTCTTTCTCTGAGGTAAATCAACTTCCGGTTCTGGCACCGTAAGGCAAAGCACCGCAAAAGTTGGATTATTTCAACTCTTGCAACACACCCGCCGCACCGCATCCACATTTTGCCGGTTCCGGTAGATTTGCCGCAGCGGTGTGCATTGCTTCTTATTGAAATGAATGGACTTACGCCGCAATACAAGCAGTTTGCCAGATCTTGTGTGAATCCAGCTTAACCCTTATTTTACTTCCAAAACCACTATCTTTCTTATAGTACAGGAATCAGAAAGTTGTTGAGTTAAATGTAGATCTTCAGATTTTTTCTAGCCCAGGTATAGGTAGATATATGGTAGAGGCTTATTATAAATGAATACATATCATACCTCAGTACATTTGGTCATTCTTTTTAGTACGAGAATGGTACAGGTTTTTTTATGGCAAATATAGAGTACGACAAATGAGCTACTGTTTTTCAATTCACCCAATTGTGATTTATCAAATACACAGTTATAATACCTGTGCTTATTGACGGGGTCTTATTAATTACTTATTGATCAGACAGAGATAAACTGATCCTTGACTTTATATGCAAGTGTAAGTAATTAATGCTCTGTAGAATTTTATAGAAAACACCTCAACTCAAAATATATTTTTACATGGAACAATATCTTATTATTACAAAATAGATCTAAATTATCATTGTAATCTTTCTCATACAATGTTTAAAATATGAATACAGTAAAAATCACATTAATGTTTCAGTACATCACCACAATATGCCACAACTTAGTACTTTAAACCTTCACACACATTCATATAAAAAAATCCCAATACTAGAACAACCTCCACGTCATCAACCATATACAGTGAAACAGTACAACTCTTATTACTTAGTTAAATCTAGATTAAATGAAAATGGAACATAATAATGACTTTGGGGGGATTGGGCCATATAAATCCGTCTTACTTTTTATTACCCCTTTTTTCCTTATCTGCCCAAGTGAGAGCCCTAGAACTGAAAAACAGACCTGGGCCCGTATTTATCAAGCTTTTTAGAATTAGCTCTTAAGAACACAGCTAAGACTTGACTTTTAGAGTAAGAAAATTCTTGGCTCAAAGCTGCGCTTAAAAGTTGGCTATCAAACATCTCAGTCCTACTTCGAGTGAAGTGTAGGATTAAATCTTAAGTGTCAGTCTTAGAGCTGAATTACGACACTTTGCTGTGCCGCAAACGGGATTTTGGATGACGACATAGGCAAGATCCAATCACTGAATAGATGTACTTGTTTAAGAATATTCTCAGATAAATTCACATTTCATGAGAGGAGTTGACATTTAACAAACATTTGACAATAAAGAATTTTAAAGAGAATCCATTATGATATACACATTGTAAATTAAAGATCAAAAAAGGTTTCCAACACGTTTTCCACAATTTCTCAATTAAATATTTCAAACGAGTGTGCTGTAACTGACCTGCCTATATATAGCCTAGAGTTAATGATGTAATCAAAGCCACCATGGATTCCAAAAGTAAACCGAACTGGAGAGAATAAGAAACTGCTTGCTGAATTAGTCAAATTTCTGAGTGGAGAATGTGGAATCTGCGCTTCCACTGGCCAATCCCTCTCCTCCACACTTCGTGTGATACGATGTGCCCTGTAAAGGGATATATTATATATCACCTATAATAGGATCTAGTGTTCTATTAATAAACAATGAAACAATTGTGAATAAATAGCTTACAAAAAGGCTACCTAATGTAGTTCATTTGGGTTTCTGTCAGTGGCATATGGAAAGGGGTGAGCAGCCACGAGCGGGTATCCTCCGGCGGCAGAAAGTGCCTTTCAAACAGCTGCTTTGGGCCACTTTCATTCAATATCGCGCAACATGGTAGACCCAGGCCATTTGGGTACCACATCCAAAATGTTGTACCCAAAACAACATGAATTGTGTTTGCTTCTGTTGGATTATGCGGGGTGTTGTTGGGAAGTCAGTGAAACGCGTGACAATGTATTGAGCTGTATGTGCAATAATTGTTTCCATTACAATTCGGCCTATTGATGGTTGTGATGGGCCAAATCATCAGCATTGCGTTGCTGCTAACGAAGCATAATCACCACCTTCAATCAATCTGAAAATTAATTGCTGCATAAATGTCACTGGTGAAATGACGTTCCTCACTCAGTCGCTGACGAAGATGATGCCTGATCTGTCCAAACAATACCGTTTTTAATTAATTGAGAAGCGTCAAACAATAAAAAAAGATTCTTCCTCTCCTAAAAGATTTGTGCACGTCTCTGTCTACGCCATCACAAGCCCCTACTCTTAACCACTTGAGAGACCTCTCGAGCGGTCTTAAATAGCTGGGAGAGTAAGAGTGATTCTTAACTTTGAGAAATTTGATAACTTGCTTTTACACTTAAGTTTGAGAGCAGGAGTACATTTTGTCAATTCTCAGCACTTAAGACTAAAATGGCACTTTGAGAAGCTTGATAAATACGGGCCCTGTTTTCATAGACTTTCTCCAACCAATGACTTTTCCTAAATTCCTAATTTATTTGCACCTATCCATCTTATAAGGGTATGTTTTCAAAGACTCTTCCATCTTATAAGGGTATGTTTTCAAAGACTCAAGAACGACTGGTGAAGGTACATTATTTAGTTTACGGTCTCAATCTCATTACAGAACATACTTTCCCCGTGGATCAATTTTCTGTCAGGTGTGGTGCGATTGTTTTTCTTTCTGGCTATTATAAATCCACAAATCATCAATTATACGTGATAGATACAAACAGAATAAATCTTTTTATGAGAAATATGGGACATCCTCATATTAGGATTTTATCGGTTCACAAGGAATCTTTTCTCCATAGAAACCTTTAACTAGTATAGGATCATTTTCTTGACTATAGAGTGATGATGAATATTAATGTGTAGAAATAGACATCTTGTGTAGAATACGGTTTTGAGGAAATGCAATAAATGTAGCAAGAGAATTTGGTATATGTTATGCAGAAACTGTTCAAAAGATCAGCATTAATCAGAACTAACCACTAGTGATATTAAATACCTAGAAGTGCTTGTTATGTTTCTATAATAGGTTACCCTGTGTGTTTGTAATATTAAATACCTAGAAGTGCTTCTTATGTTCTATAAAAGGTTACCCTGTGTGTTTGTGATATTAAATACCTATAAGTGCTTGTTATGTTTCTATAATAGGTTACCCTGTGCGTTTGTGATATTAAATACCTAGACGTGCTTGTTATGTTTCTATAATAGGTTACCCTGTGTGTTTGTGATATTAAATACCTATAAGTGCTTGTAATGTTTCTATAATAGGTTACCCTGTGTGTTTGTGATATTAAATACCTATAAGTGCTTGTTATGTTTCTATAATAGGTTACCCTGTGTGTTTGGTGTCTATTAGAAACTATAGATCATGTGGAAATTATAAAGCAAGACCAGATATTCTGAGATGGTGGGAAAAATGATTTATGTAATTATGAAGGATTGTTCTCTGGGAAATGTATTGTAAATGATTCTTGAGTAAAAAGGTGGCTTAATTAAATAAGATTATGTAGGAATGCAGGCAACTGAGTAACACTTATATGATGAATACAAGAGTCCTTTGAAGCCTATGTTCCTGCTGGTTGTGGCCAAATGGCAAGCAATTGGCTGTGTCGTTCATAGTATCCTGTCTTAGCAATAGGCGCACTGTAGTCAGCATTTGGAGCTTCAGAGAAAGAATTTACATGAGACCCCAGACTTTAACTGTCGACATAAAGCTGTTGAATATATGTTGTATCCAATGGCAACTACTGGTTACAATTTGGATAATGCCATCAATTAGGCCAGTAGTTTATCAGTATTACTTTCCTGTCATGACATAATTCTTTGTATAACTGAAATGAGAACTGTTGATCGCGAGTTCTTTCTGCAGAAACGACCAGCCTTATTGTTGATTTCTAACATTAATGTCTTTGCTCTATTTGACACATTCTCCGGACTATGAGTGAATTCATTAGTTGATTGACACATAGATTAATTCACAACACCAGTATTTTAACTAAATCACCAGCCTTATGAGAAATTTCAATCTCCGAAGCCTTCGACTCAGGATGTTTGAATTACTTTGTTGAGAAGTAATTATTAAGTAATTCTGTTTGTTTAATTGAGACAGTTAACGTACAGTTAGAATGTGATAATTAGGCAAGGAAAGAGAGCTGTTACTGTCTCTAATTCTAGGGCCTGTTGTCTCTCTGATGGTATGGGCCTGTTTCTGAGACATCTTAGCAGGTCCCATGAGCAGGAGGGGGCTGGGGGCTAGGGACTGGAGACAGACAGTATGTATGTAGTATGGAGCATATACACTGACCTAAAGGATTATTAGGAACACCTGTTCAATTTCTCATTAATGCAATTATCTACTCAACCAATCACATGGCAGTTGCTTCAGTGCATTTAGGGGTTTCGTCCTGGTCAAGACAATCTCCTGAACTCCAAACTGAATGTCAGAATGGGAAAGAAAGGTGATTTAAGCAATTTTGAGGGTGGCATGTTTGTTGGTGCCAGACGGGCCAGTCTGAGTATTTCACAATCTGCTCAGTTACTGGGATTTTCACACACAACCATGTCTAGGGTTTCCAAAGAATGGTGTGAAAAGGGAAAAACATCCAGTATGCAACAGTCCTGTTAGCGAAAATGCCTTGTTGATGCTAGAGGTCAGAGGAGACTGGGCCGACTGCTTCAAGCTGATAGAAGAGAAACTTTGATTGAAATAACCACTTGTTACAACCGAGATATGCAGCAAAGCATTTGTGAAGCCAAAACACGCACAACCTTGAGGCGGATGGGCTACAACAGCAGAAGACCCCACCGGGTACCACTCATCTCCACTACAAATAGGAAAAAGAGGCTACAATTTGCAAGAGCTCACCAAAATTAGACAGTTGAAGACTGGAAAATGTTGCCTGGTCTGATGATTCTCGATTTCTGTTGAAACATTCAGATGGAAAAGTCAGAATTTGGCGTAAACAGAATGAGAACATGGACCCATCATGCCTTGTTACCACTGTGCAGGCTGGTGGTGGTGTAATGGTGTGGGGGATGTTTTCTTGGCACACTTTAGGCCCCTTAGTGCCAATTGTGCATTGTTTATGCATACTGCAGTCCCTTTTGTCTTGCTCTCTCAGATATTTCACCCGTTTGGTAAAAATTACTAATTATATCCTAAGGAATGTCTGACACCCTTGCATACATACTGTAATAGACGTGCCAGGCACAAAAGCTTGTCAGTCTAACTGTTTGACCAGAGTATGTGAACTAGCCTAGCTAGCTGGTATGTTAGCTAACTGTTTGACCAGAGAATGTAAACTAGCCTTGCTAGCTGGTTGAATCCCTGCTAATTTCAGCAGCTATTCTGACACTTGTTTAGTATTAATTAGTTCAGGACAGATTATTCACAAAGCTTTTCTCTTCTTATGCCACCACTAATAGTACTTCTAAATTGCACTTAGTTATATTGCAGACATAGTTTTATCTTAAAAGTAATTCACTAAGCAGTTGAGACCAACTTAAGATGAGATAAAAGTTCAGGTTTCTTGACGGCTCATTTTATAACAGGCCTACTCATAATAATTATCAATATTTTTTCTGTTTTCAACCTCCTGGTCCCCATTGTGAAAACCTTTGGTCTAAGCTATTTCATTATATTTTATCCAGACAATGCATAGTATTAATTATTGCGTAATTATTGGCAAATGAGCATTCTATCATTCTTTCATGACAGTGAAAACGGCTGACCTGGAACCACAGTGTTTCAAATGGGAGCCACCAACCCCTGTGCTGAAGGCCCCAAAACCTGCTACCAACACCTACCATCAACAACACTAACCATTATCACACACACACACACACACACACACACGCACACACGCACACACGCACACACGCACACAAACACAATTAAATAAATATTTTTCATTTATCAGATCCCGTCCCCACCCAAACCATTGCAGCGAAAATCTCACTCTGAACTCAGTTCAAAACTTGAGAGCCCTGTTGCAATCTCACACACCCATGGATGAAAGCGACATATTAGCTCTTTCTCTGAGGTAAATCAACTTTAGGTTCTGGCACCGTAAGGCAAAGCACCGCAAAAGTTGGATTATTTCAACTCTTGCAACACACCCGCCGCACCGCATCCACATTTTGCCGGTTCCGGTAGATTTGCCGCAGCGGTGTGCATTGCTTCTTATTGAAATGAATGGACTTACGCCGCAATACAAGCAGTTTGCCAGATCTGGTGTGAATCCAGCTTAACCCTTATTTTACTTCCAAAACCACTATCTTTCTTATAGTACAGGAATCAGAAAGTTGTTGAGTTAAATGTAGATCTTCAGATTTTTTCTAGCCCAGGTATAGGTAGATATATGGTAGAGGCTTATTATAAATGAATACATATCATACCTCAGTACATTTGGTCATTCTTTTTAGTACGAGAATGGTAGAGGGTTTTTTATGGCAAATATAGAGTACGACAAATGAGCTACTGTTTTTCAATTCACCCAATTGTGATTTATCAAATACACAGTTATAATACCTGTGCTTATTGACGGGGTCTTATTAATTACTTATTGATCAGACAGAGATGAACTGATGCTTGACATTATATGCAAATGTAAGTAATCAATGCTCTGTAGAATTTTATAGAAAACACCTCAACTCAAAATATAATTTTACAAGGAACAATATTTTATTATTACAAAATAGATCTAAATTATCATTGTCACCTTTCTCATACAATGTTTAAAATATTAATTTAATAGAAATCACATCAATGTTTCAGTACATCACCACAATATGCCACAACTTAAAGGTGCTATATGTAAAACGGACAGCCAGCGTTAAAAAAAGGGTACTACAGTTCAAATTCAAAATACCTAAGTTGTATCCCTCCGCCCCCTCCTCCACAGAATCAAAACTAACGTGACGAACAAGATCAGCGCAATCATGACAAGCGAACCGTGTTTTACTACGTCTATGGTCATGGAACCATTTAGAAACATGCAGAGTTTTTTTAGGTTGTGTAGAATGTGATCTCTATGATCTCGTTCGTTTGCTGCTTCCATGGCTGTAGCGCGCTGGGTTTGCGTTTTTACAGGTTTGTTTGGCAATCCGTTCGTGCTGTCAAAATGGGCAGTTGATAACACACAGGCCAAAACATAAACATAAATTCCGTCCCGGAACGTACTTTTCCAAAAGAAAAAATACTGACATTAGCATTGTTTTCAGAAAATATAGTATTTCAGCTTAACATGTTTCCTTAATATCTGATAAGGCATTGGCGTCATTTTTTGATTTATTACAGTACATGTATTACATATAGCACCTTTAATACTTTAAACCTTCACACACATTCATATAAAAAATCCCAATACTAGAACAACCTCCACGTCATCAACCATATACAGTGAAACAGTACAACTCTTATTACTTAGTTAAATCTAGATTAAATGAAAATGGAACCGAATAAAGTTGCGGGGAGGGGGGCATATAAGTCCGTCTTACTTTTTATTACCCCTTTTTTCCTTATCTGCCCAAGTGAGAGCCCTAAAACTGAAAAACAGACCAGTTCTTTATCTGTCCACGCTAGGGCCCTAAAACTAAGAAACAGACCCGGGCCCATATTTATCAAGCTTCTTAGAATTACTCTTAAGAACACTGCTAAGACTTGACTTAAGAGTAAGAAAATTCTTGGCTCAAATCTGCGCTCAAAGTTAGTTATCAAACATCTCAGTCCTACTTTTAGTGAAGTGTAGGACTAAATCTTAAGTGTTAGTCTTAGAGCTGATTCACGACACTTTGCTGTGCCGCAAACGGGATTTTGGATGACGACATAGGCAAGATCCAATCACTGAATAGATGTACTTGTTTAAGAATATTCTCAGATAAATTCACATTCAATGGTGACATTCATAAGAGGAGTTGACATTCAACAAACATTTGACAATAAAGAATTTTCAAGAGAATCGATTATGATATACACATTGTAAATTAAATATCAAAAAAGATTTCCAACACGTTTTCCACTATTTCTCAATTAAATATTTCAAACGAGTGTGCTGTTAACTGACCTGCCTATATATAGCCTAGAGTTAATCATGTAATCATAGCCACCATGGATTCCAAAAGATAACCGAACTGGAGAGAATAAGAAACACTGCTTGCTGTAGTTGAATTTCTGAGTGGAGAATGTGGAATCTGTGCTTCCACTGGCCAATCCCTCTCCTCCACACTTTGTGTGATACGATGTAACCTGTGAAGGGATATATTATATATATCCCTTCACAGGGATATATATTATATATTGCCTATATTAGGATCCAGTGTTCTATTAATAAACTATGAAACAATTGTGAATAAATAGCTTAAAAAAAGGCTACCTGTTGTAGTTCATTTGGGCTTCTGTCAGTGGCATATGGAAATGGGTGAGCAGCCACGAACGGGTATCCTCTGTCGGCAGAAAGTGCCTTTCAAACAGCTGCTTCAGGCCACTTTCATTCAATATTGCGTGTCATGGGTAGAGCCAGGCCATTTGGGTACCACATCCAAAATGTTGTAGTCTGCATCAAACTCAACTTGTGCGTTGATGCTGTGGTACCTCTTCTTATTCATATAAACATTGTCGTTGACGCTGGGAGCAATGACCTTTATATGAGTGCCATCCATTGCGCCGACTACTCTTGGGAAGCCGGCTATTTGCATGAATTGTGTTTGCTTCTGTTGGATTATGCGGGGTGTTGTTGGGAAGTCAGTGAAATGCGTGACAATGTGTTGAGCTGTAACTGCAATAATTGTTTCCATTACAATCCGGCACAATTGATGGTTGTGATGGGCCAAATCATCAGCATTGCGTTGCAAACGAAGCATAATCACCACCTTCAATTCATCTGAAAATGAATTGCTGCATAAATGTCACTGGTGAAATGACGTTCCTCACTCAGTCGCTGACGAAGATGATGCCTGCTCTGTCCAAACAATACCGTTTTTAATTAAGCGGCGTCAAAAAAAAACATTCTTCCTCTCCTAAAAGATTTGCGCACGTCTCTGTCTACGCCATCACAAGCCCTTGCTGGCAACTCTTAACCACTTGAGAGACCTCTTGAGCGGTCTTAAATAGCTGGGAGAGGAGGGGTGATTCTTAGCTTTGAGAAATTTGATAACTTGCTTTTACACTTAAGTTTGAGAGCAGGAGTAAATTTTGTCAATTCTCAGCACTTAAGACTAAAATGGCACTTTGAGAAACTTGATAAATACGGGCCCAGTTCTTTATCTCACAGCCGGTTTTCCTTAGGGTGTACAAAATATTTTTAGGCATTAACAACTCAATCAATGCATTCACTGTAATATATTTCCATTAATATATTTATGTAATATATTTTTAATGAGAAAGCTGAAACATCCTCACATTAGGATTTTGTCAGTGCATCTTGTCACAAGGAATCTGTTTTCATAGACTTTCTCCAACCAATGACTTTTCCCAAATTCCTAATTTATTTGCACCTATCCATCTTATAAGGGTATGTTTTCAAAGACTCTTCCATCTTATAAGGGTATGTTTTCAAAGACTCTTCCATCTTATAAGGGTATGTTATCAAAGACTCTTCCATCTTATAAGGGTATGTTTTCAAAGACTCTTCCATCTTATAAGGGTATGTTTTCAAAGACTCTTCCATCTTATAAGGGTATGTTTTCAAAGACTCTTCCATCTTATAAGGGTATGTTTTCAAAGACTCAAGAACGACTGGTGAAGGTATATTATTTAGTTTACGGTCTCAATCTCATTACAGAGCCTACTTACCCCGTGGATCAATTTTCTGTCAGGTGTGGTGCGATTGTTTTTCTTTCTGGCTATTATAAATCCACAAATCATTAATTATACGTGATAGATACAAACAGAATAAATCTTTTAATAAGAAATCTGGGACATCTTCACATTAGGATTTCATTGGAGCACCTATTCACAAGGAATCTGTTTTCCATAGAAAACTTTACCTAGTATAGGATCATTTTCTTTAATATAGAGTGATGACCAATATAAATGTGTAGAAATAGACATCTTGTGTAGAATATGGTTTTGAGGAAATGCAATAAATGTAGCAAGAGAATATGGTATATGTTATGCAGAAACTGTTCAAAAGATCAGCATTAATCAGAACTAACCACTAGTGATATTAAATACCTAGAAGTGCTTGTTTGTTCTATAATAGGTTACCCTGTGTGTTTGTGATATTAAATACCTAGAAGTGCTTGTTTGTTCTATAATAGGTTACCCTATGTGTTTGTGATATTAAATACCTAGACGTGCTTGTTATGTTTCTATAATAGGTTACCCTGTGTGTTTGTGATATTAAATACCTAGAAGTGCTTCTTATGTTCTATAATAGGTTACCCTGTGTGTTTGTGATATTAAATACCTATACGTGCTTGTTATGTTTCTATAATATGTTATCCTGTGTGTTTGTGATATTAAATACCTATAAGTGCTTGCTATGTTTCTATAATAGGTTACCCTGTGTGTTTGTGATATTAAATACCTAGACGTGCTTGTTATGTTTCTATAATAGGTTACCTTGTGTGTTTGTGATATTAAATACCTAGAAGTGCTTGTTATGTTTCTATAATAGGTTATCCTGTGTGTTTGTGATATTAAATACCTAGAAGTGCTTGTTATGTTTCTATAATAGGTTACCCTGTGTGTTTGTGATATTAAATACCTATAAGTGCTTGTTATGTTTCTATAATATGTTATCCTGTGTGTTTGTGATATTAAATACCTATAAGTGCTTGCTATGTTTCTATAATAGGTTACCCTGTGTGTTTGTGATATTAAATACCTAGACGTGCTTGTTATGTTTCTATAATAGGTTACCCTGTGTGTTTGTGATATTAAATACCTAGACGTGCTTGTTATGTTTCTATAATAGGTTACCCTGTGTGTTTGTGATATTAAATACCTATAAGTGCTTGTTATGTTTTTATAATAGGTTACCCTGTGTGTTTGGTGTCTATTAGAAACTATAGATCATGTGGAAATTATAAAGCAAGACCAGATATTCTGAGATGGTGGGAAAGATGATTTATGTAATTATGAAGGATTGTTCTCTGGGAAATGTATTGTAAATGATTCTTGAGTAAAAAGGTGGCTTAATTAAATAAGATTATGTAGGAATGCAGGCAACTGAGTAACACTTATATGATGAATACAAGAGTCCTTTGAAGCCTATGTTCCTGCTGGTTGTGGCCAAATGGCAAGCAATTGGCTGTGTCGTTCATAGTATCCTGTCTTAGCAATAGGCGCACTGTAGTCAGCATTTGGAGCTTCAGAGAAAGAATTTACATGAGACCCCAGACTTTAACTGTCGACATAAAGCTGTTGAATATATGTTGTATCCAATGCCAACTACTGGTTACAATTTGGATAATGCCATCAATTAGGCCAGTAGTTTATCAGTATTACTTTCCTGTCATGACATAATTCTTTGTATAACTGAAATGAGAACTGTTGATCGCGAGTTCTTTCTGCAGAAACGACCAGCCTTATTGTTGATTTCTAACATTAATGTCTTTGCTCTATTTGACACATTCTCCGGACTATGAGTGAATTCATTAGTTGATTAACACAGATTAATTCACAACACCAGTATTTTAACTAAATCACCAGCCTTATGAGAAATTTCAATCTCCGAAGCCTTCGACTCAGGATGTTTGAATTACTTTGTTGAGAAGTAATTATTAAGTAATTCTGTTTGTTTAATTGAGACAGTTAACGTACAGTTAGAATGTGATAATTAGGCAAGGAAAGAGAGCTGTTACTGTCTCTAATTCTAGGGCCTGTTTCTGGGACATCTTAGCAGGTCTTATGAGCAGGAGGGGGCTGGGGGCTAGGGACTGGAGACAGACAGTATGTATGTAGTATGGAGCATATACACTGACCTAAAGGATTATTAGGAACACCCATTCAATTTCTCATTAATGCAATTATATACTCAACCAATCACATGGCAGTTGCTTCAGTGCATTTAGGGGTTTCGTCCTGGTCAAGACAATCTCCTGAACTCCAAACTGAATGTCAGAATGGGAAAGAAAGGTGATTTAAGCCATTTTGAGTGTTGGATGTTTGTTGGTGCCAGATGGGCCGGTCTGAGTATTTAACAATCTGCTCAGTTACTGGGATTTTCACGCACAACCATTTCTAGGGTTTACAAAGAATGGTGTGAAAAGGGAAAAACATCCAGTATGCGGCAGTCCTGTGGGCGAAAATGCCTTGTTGATGCTAGAGGTCAGAGGAGAATGGGCCGACTGCTTCAAGCTGATAGAAGAGCAACTTTGACTGAAATAAACACTTGTTACAACCGAGGTATGCAGCAAAGCATTTGTGAAGCCACAACACGCACAACCTTGAGGCGGATGGGCTACAACAGCAGAAGACCCCACGGGGTACCACTCATCTCCACTACAAATAGGAAAAAGAGGCTACAATTTGCAAGAGCTCACCAAAATTAGACAGTTGAAGACTGGAAAATGTTGCCTGGTCTGATGATTCTCGATTTCTGTTGAAACATTCAGATGGTAGATTCAGAATTTGGCGTAAACCGAATGAGAACATGGACCCATCATGCCTTGTTACCACTGTGCAGGCTGGTGGTGGTGTAATGGTGTGGGGGATGTTTTCTTGGCAAACTTTAGGCCCCTTAGTGCCAATTGTGCAACGTTTAAATTCCACAGGCTACCTGAGCATTGTTTCTGACCATGTCCACCCCTTTATGGCCAGCATGTACCCATCCTCTGACGGCTACTTCCAGCAGGATAATGCACCATGTCACAAAGCTAGAATCATTTCAAATTGGTTTTTTGAACATGATAATGAATTCACTGTACTAAAATGGCCCCCACAATCACCAGATCTCAACCCAATAGAGCATCTTTGGGATGTGGTGGAACAGGAGCTTCGTGCCCTGGATGTGCATCCCACAAATCTCCATCAACTGCAAGATGCTATCTTATCAACATGGGCCAACATTTCTAAAGAATGCTTTCAGCACCTTGTTGAAAGCATTCTTTAGAAATGTTGGCCCATTTCTAAAGAATGCTTTTAACAAGGTGCTAAAGAATGCTAAAGAATGCTGAAAGAATGCTTTCAGCATTCTTTAGAAATGGGCCAACATTTCTAAAGAATGCTTTCAGCACCTTGTTGAATCAATGCCATGTAGAATTAAGGCAGTTCTGAAGGCGAAAGGGGTATTAGTATGGTGTTCCTAATAATCCTTTAGGTGGGGCGCAGATGGCTCAGTGGGTAGGGAGTCAGACTTGTAGTCAGAAGGTTGCCAGTTCGATTCCCGACTGAGCCAAATGCCATTGTGTCCTTGGGCAAGACACTTTACCCTAATTGCTCCCAGGTCGTTACTGTAAATAAGAAATAAAGGTTAAAATAAAAATAAAAAACTTGTAGTCAGACTTGTAGTCGAAGGTTGCCAGTTCGATTGCCGACTGAGCCAAATGCCGTTGTGTCCGTGGGCAAGACATTTTACCCTAATTGCTCCCAGGTCGTTGCTGTAAATAAGAAATAAAGGTTAAAATTAAAATAAAAAAATCGATCTATCTGTCATAACAGGGCCAAGTATGATGCCTGGAATCTCTAACGCATGTCAGGTTGGTACAATTCCTGTCTAGAAATTCACAGAAATTAATACAGCAATGTTCCCTACATTATATACAACTGCATAAAAAGTGTATACCAAACCACCACCTGTGCCTGTTGTGTGTAGCTCCCCAGCTTCAATGGTAGCCGAGACCTTTGTCTCGGGTGGAGTCCAAACAGAAGAGGAACCAGGATGACTGGCTGCTTAAGCAGACGGCACAGCTAGACAATTGCAGGATGGAACTACAGGCTGGTGCAGGACACAGGTGGCGAGTGTAGCAGATTTGGCCAGACAGTGGCTGATCTGCTGTGGAGGGTTACCATTGTCCCTCTAGCATTGTCTTCTCTAGCATTGTCTTCTCAAGCAAATATTCAAAAATAATAACAGTTCTCAAATAGTCTGTGTCATGGTTGCAAGTGTTTTTTACGTGGGGTGACTTTGTCTTTCTAGTTTCAGCACATGCTATTTAAAAGTTATGTGAATGGCCCTGCTCAAGACCAGTGGTTCCCAAACCTCTCCACAAAGACTGAATCTGTACTTTCATGGGGCAAAACCTTTGTTAATGTTTATTCTCGAGAATGGCTTTTGGGCAAACCTAAAGGACTCTACATAACCTGCATTTATTACATTCATCATTCAAACTGAATATTTGTTTGTAGAAGCCTAGAAGAAGCCTCTGCCATTTAATATTATCCATCGACAGATGTGTATTCAAGTTCCAAAGCTCTCTCGGACGAGGGGCGGGACTGTTGAGCTCCCGCCCTTCGTCCGAGAGAGCTAGGGTTCCGGAAGTAAATTTCCCATTCATTTCTCCCGCTGACTTCTGGAAAAATCTGTATATAAAGAGTTTTAGACCATGCCTTAGGCTAATCAGCTACGACGTGACTCATTGGCATACAAAATATAATTTCGAGTGAAAAAATGAACAGCAAATCCCAAAAAAGTCAAAGGTACAAGACTGTGTACATATTTTTTATTCCGAGTAAAGGAACTACTCATCCCATAAAACATTGCGAGTGTTATCTTTCCGCCTTTACATTACTTTAAATTACCTAACTTTAGCTAACTTCACTGACATATATTTGCTACGACACAGGCGTACGACTCGGGCAGCCTGCCAGAGGTGGAAACGCAAAGCTTTTTCGCGGGTTCAGTAAACAGTTACATGGTAACCGCGAGTTTGTCTCCATGACATCTTAGAGTTCCACCGATCAGAGGCATCACTGCTGGTTTATGATTGTGGGTAATGAAGTACTTATCCAAGAAATCGCGAATAAAATACATTTATCTCAAAACAAGGTTGGTGCCCCATGCACTTTTGGCATCTATATGAGCATAAACAATCGCTTAGTCATGTCGTAGCTGGTTTTAAGTCTAACATCGACGGTTACGATTTTATAGCTTATGCTCGAATTGTCAATGGAGAAAAATGTATTTTTACTTCCGGAGTCGGCTGTGGGCGGGACTGTTGAGGTCTATACCGAAGAAGAGTCCGCCTTTAGGCGGGGTCAAAGAATGTCTAATAAGGAAAGAAGTGCCACTCTCGGAAAACTTCCGGCTTCTGAACTGGTTGCAGTTCCACTCTATTTCCATAAGAGGGCAGTCACATGTGAGTGCAGAATGAATGGAGGTCTATGGAGCTATACCCCTCAAAATCCACTTTTCTCGAAATATAAATTTTTGTCTAGTAATTTGAATGTTGCAGT
>JACXGM010019746.1:0-18298 GCA_016801145.1 Umbra pygmaea
AAGTAAAGTATTACCGTTGATTTGGGAGGCTAATTTGTTTACTCGCTGTCGGCTCGGCTGCTTGGTCGTCATTAAAAAAGAAATGCTCCAAACATTTGTCTAAATTAACTTAATTTAAGAAATTACAAGGAACATAGCTAACAAAACTGACATATTTTAATGGCTGCAAATAGAGCAGGCTGTCGCTGTGTAATGAAAAGAAAACGGGCTCGGACTCGGGCCAATAATTTTGATGAGCTGTCGGACACGGGTCGGGCTAGGGCCTGAGCATCTCGGGCCAGGGCCGGGCTCGGGCCTAGATTTGAGGCCCGTGCAGGAATCTATCCTGTTCCATATGAACTGAGTTATGGACTCATAAATGTATACATTGCACCGTAATTTCTGTTTAATATATATATATTGATTTATGTTATATTTAATATAATTGTAAAGGTTCTATTGTGTGCTGTGTAGCGCCTTCCTCTCTTTCACCTGGTACTGATTGCGAACTGAGTTAGCCTAATCACTTAAACACTTTCAGCTGGTTGGCTCAGTCCTTATATTAGTGAATGAGAGGAAGGCGCGGTTCATTAATCTATTGTTTAAGTCCCTGCATATTGCCAGGTATTTAGTCGTGTTCTGTGCCACGATTAAGAGCACAGTTATATATTGCCTGAAGTTGTGCTGACTCTATATGCTATTTGTCCTGTTGTATGCAAGTCGAGAGAATACGTTCATTAAAACCTGCAAGCCTTCTATCTGCCTGAGTCTCTCTCTCTCCAACACTACCCTACATCGTGACAGAAATTAACCATAGTCACCTATGAGGGACCCGAGACCGCAAGGAGAAGGCTGTGCTCTTCCCTTACCGAACACCATGGGAGGAGTGCAGCAAACCTCAGAGGCTCCACAAGAGGAGCAGAGGAGGAGCGACTGCCGGGGTCTCCCCAGGAAATGTCTTGGGGGGCTATGCCTGTAGTGGCTCTGGAAACTCAGCCAGGGCAGACGTTCCATCCCCTGCTGATAGGTGGGACAGCACGGAGCCCTGGCTGGTTCCATCACCAACACAGCCACCGGAGGACCTTCCTCCCCCTCCGACGGAATGGTTGTTGGAACTGCGGCTGGAAAGTGAGTCTGGGAGGTGAGAGCTGTACGCCTGGCAGCTGACACGGCTACAATCGAGGCAAGGGCTGCCATGCGGAGGACAAAGGAGGTCGGCCAATCGGCAAGGGCGGCTCTCCTTGCCGCTAGGGCTGTGGTGGAGTCTGTGAGGACTGCGCTGAGAGGACTTCTGCCTGCAACAGCCGCAGACCAGCCTCCGCCAGCAACAGCTGCAGACGAGCCTCCGCCAGCAACAGCCGCAGACCAGCCTCCGCCAGCAACAGCCGCAGACCAGCCTCCGCCAGCAACAGCCGCAGACCAGCCTCAGCCAGCAACAGCCGCAACAGCCGTGGACCAGCCTCCGCTAGGAACAGCCGCGGACCAGCCTCCGCCAGCAACAGCCGCGCACTAGCCTCCGCTAGCAACAGCCGCAGACCAGCCTCCGCCAGCAACAGCCGTGGACCAGCCTCCACCAGCAACAGCCACGGACCAGCCTCCAGGCCCTGCCTTGGCGCGCCAGTCTGTGTACCGGCCTCCGGACTTGGCCTCTGCGTGCCTGCCTGCGTGCCTTCATCAGGTACCCGTTTCAGCGCGTCAGCCTTAGGTACCTGCTACAGTACTGTCCTGGCGAACAAGCCCTCCAGCGGAACCTCCACCAAGGGATGTGCTCAGATGCTGTGTGGGGGAAATGTTCTGCCCTCCCTCCCTCCTTTCCTTGGGTGTGTCTTGTTTGGGGCACTCTTTGGTTTTTTTATTTTTCTGCCTTCCTCGCGGCTGGAGGCACGAAGGACAATTTAGCTGAGTGTGGACTCATTATGGATGTGTATATGTATATTTGGAGTATTGTTGTGTTTATGGGGGTTATCATGCCAGTACTTATGTTCTGCAGTTTAGGTTTATATTGAATGTATTATTGAGTGGTTCTGTTGTTTAAGTGGCGCCTTCTCCTCATTCACCTGGTACTGGTAAGGACTGATTGCGCCTGATTATCAGATTCCATCCAGCTGGTAAATCAATCCCTATATTAGTCCAGGTGAATGAGAGGAGGGCGTGGTTCATTAATGATTTGTGATTATCTGTAGCGTGTGGTTTTTGACAGTAGTGGTAGTTTTTCCTTATTTTTTATTATAATAGGACTCTCTACATCGTGTTCCTCGCCACGTACAAGCGAGTGTAAGTAGAATAGACATATATGAGTGAGTTGCGTCTTTCCAGAAGTGTTTTTATCCCTGAAGTTGTGCCTTGTCAATTTGCCCTGTTAATACATGTTGGGCAGCCATCGCTACTTCATTAAAAAACATAACTACAAGCACCCTCCAGAGTCTCACTCCTTCATCTACACACCATGCCACATCGTGACAATTAATAAAGAGTTTAAGACAGAAATTATTTAAACTTCTATGATAAGAACATTCTACATTCTACAGTAAAGAAATTCAGCGGCGGTCGGTGGATCTTAATTGGGGAGGGCGGGCTCATGTTACGCTCGGGACCGGAGCGAATGGAACGGTGCGCAACACACCAAACCCATTGTGCAATACTGTGCGATATGGATAAGATCCACCGACCGCCACTGATGAAATTAAAGATAAAATATCATTATTATTAAAATGGAATATTTTTAATGTAATATTGTTCTCAAACTCCCTTGTATTTCAAGCAATTAAAGATAATTGCAAAAATCTCATGTTCTAATGTTTTCTTTTCAACATTTAAGTCACAATAATTACATATTTTAGTGCATGTTCCACAAACGAAAGAATTACAATGTAAATTTGACATTTTATCCATTACAGAAAATAAAATACCAAGAGTAATAGCAAGTTTGGGAGAATCACCCACATACTGTACATGTGCTTTGCAGGGTCTTGGTTATTGGACAAATAGGGTGAAACCTAGGCTCTTTACAGAGACTAATTGATTGAATGCTGATGGCTGATAAATTATTCTAATGTGGAAACTTGCAGATAATGGTAGGCAGAGATGTGAACTCCCGAGGTAGTGAGTGCCTGTAAGATCGCGTCACACTAGTTCCACCTCTTCTATGATAGACATTGCCACGCTGTAAATTCCCAACACACCTGAATGCAGCACACACAGAAGGTCTCAATCACCAGAATTCTAGACACCTGCTAACCAATATCACCATTATATATACGAGCCAGTTTGGTTTCCTCATTGCAAGATATTTTTCTATTTTGACTACTAAGCACTTCTACATTGAATTTGTCCTGCCTTTATGATATTTGACCTGTGCTATCTCTTCTGTCTACCAAGATCCAGATCCCGATTTTGTACCTTTGCCTGTGATTACCTGTTTACTGGCCTTACTGCCTGTTCCCTGACAACGAGTTGGAATCTGCCCTGTACCTCTGCCAGAGTATTCAAGTGTATCGACCCTGTTCTGCCTGATCAAAGAGACTCTTGCCTGTGCTGTATGGTTATTCTGGAAGATTTATTATCATTATTAAATTGTCTTATCATTGATTCCTGTGTCGAGTCATTACAGTGCCACATTGACCGCTTGGACATTTTTGCAGATATGTATACAATTGTCTCGGAAGTGGGTAGAGCGAGGAGCAAAGAAGTATGAAACTCTGGTTATTTCAGTTATTTACTTTTGCTCCTCCCTGGTCTTTTGACATTAGCAGAGCATCATATCCCGGTACATGGCTCTCACCATCACCAAAATCACATGCACTTGTTCCATAGATGGATGCTAAAAAGTAATCAAAATAGTTAGCTACAGCAACCTGGCTGTTTTATAAACATGATGGTCAAGTTTCTGTGGTGTGCGCATGCCTACTGGCTAGAATCCTCTCTAACATCCTGCTTGAGAATTTGTCTCGGAAACAAATAACATACAAGTGATAAAATACATTTGTTTGACCCCTTTGCCTGCCTAAATTTTGAACATAAATACATAAATATAAAATCTGAAAAAAAATGTAAGAGTAAAATAGAGAAGAGTAATAGTAAATTTAGGCAGAACTTACCAAGTCCAGATACCGTTTGACACAGCCAGTATAACCACAGAATATGTTTTATATTCAGTATCATCTTGAACCTAAAAGAGGGAGGACAAATAAAATAAAACCATTATAATGAGGCACAATTCCTCTCTGATGAAGTTCTAGCTAAGCCCAGTTGAATTGCCATATTGGCATGTTTGAAAGTGAGCAATAAGATGAGCAACAAAAAGATATGATTATTGTTAGTGGTGACCAAAATACAACCCTAATAGTGACTAATTTGAATGATCCAAACCAGAACCGGTGTCTAGCTACTCTAGAGAGCACTATTATAATGCTCTGGTGCTCTTAAGGCACTGGTGCTCTAAATAATGCACTGGTGCTCTAAGGCACTGGTGCTCTAAATAATGCACTGGTGCTCTAAGGCACTGGTGCTCTAAATAATGCACTGGTACTCTAAGGTACTGGTGCTCTAAATAATGCACTGGTGCTCTAAGGCACTAGTGCTCTAAATAATGCACTGGTGCTCTAAGGCACTGGTGCTCTAAGGCTTACAACCTGGTCTCCACAGGGACTCATCAGGGGCTCCAAGGTAAGACTGGAGAATGAAGAAATGACCGTGGTAGAATGTCAAGGTGATTATAGTAAGACACAATGAATGTTGGCTTCAAAATGATAACTTATACAAAGCTATGCTGTACAAATTTAATGTACGTTCACACAGAGGACTTTCTTGTTATAAAAATATGAGGCAAAAATAAAAGTTTGTGACTAACGCTCACTTCATCCAATATATTTCATATTGTTTTAAGATATACTGTACTTCAGATGTTAGGGTGGCATGGTGGGCTACAGGGGCGTTGGACTGGGGGTACAACCAATACTGATTACAAGGGCCCAATGTGGGGGAGGGCCCTCGAAAAGTCTGGAATATATTTTATATATAATATGGAGGCCCATCAGGACTGCCTATGCATAGGGCCCAGGATCTTGTGCTAAACCCCTGGTGGGCAATGGTGGTTCTAATCCCCCAACCGCCATGGTGAATGCTTTGTCGTTCTGTCCGTGAGCAAGATAGTTAACCCCAACTGCTCCTCTTTCTCCTGTAACATTCCCACCAGGACACTGCTGTAAATATGAATTGAGTCTGAATCAATGTGCCTTATTGAATTACTGTAAAATTATATATAATATATATTATTTTGAATTACCTCCTGTCATATTCCCCTCTGAATGTTTCAATGCCAAATTAGTTATTTTGCCAATCTCAGCTAATTTAGCAGGTTCAGTAGATTCATTCAAGACACAGCTTCCGAATCACATATATACACCAATTCTCACTGCCCTCTACATGTACTGTGCACTGTCTGTATACTCCAACCAAAACGCTATATCCTGATCAATGATCCTGATCAGCTTTACTGTGGGGAGGGGACTAACTGACATGCATAATTTAAGAAAATAATAACATTTTGAACACAGTGCAACTGGGAAGGCCTATACTACCATGCATGATTCCATAAGAGGAGGAGGGTTGGTGTTATAAAACGGAAGTCCTTAAAAGTGCTTGAATTTGATTTATGGATTTATGAGTTAAGACCCATGTGGATGTTACACATCAGTGTAAAATCAATTTCTCATAAAACACTTGTGCAAATTCAGGGTGTTATTGCCATGAAAAAGTTTGACAACCCCTGGGCTACGGGTAATTTGTCAGTCTGATCACTTCCCCTGAATGCGTGGGTGGTGAGGTGAAGACCCCATGGGGGGGCCTCCTGCAGGGTCACAAGTATGGGAGAACTGGCGACGCTGAACAGACGGCCTGAGAGTGGCCTAATTTGCACCGCGACAATGTAAACACAAGTGACATGTCAAACAGTTGGATCTGTTACATTAGCTATATAGTTCCTTGGTCCCTTAGCCACGCTTCCCGAAGCCAAATGAAAATGTTAACAAATGTAACTGATAGCAATCGTTCTTTAAGTTGATTTGGGAGCGAGTTCAGGGTTGGTGGGCTGATTGTGTCCAACAAGACTTGAGATGAATTGAAATCAAATAACATCTGACGTCTGGTGTATTTTTTTAGTAGATTGAGTAGTCGATGAGTTTCCCTATTCACATGTAGTCAAATAATATGTAAAATGTGCGTTTGTTGCATTGTACGTTTCTCTAAACTTGCTTGAAGGCTCGAGCCGGCTGGGCTCATTAAGCAGTTAAAGCGACTGCATTTGGATAACCTGCCCCATCCTACCAAGATGCTTGCCGCTTGATTTCGAAATGTATATTCAATTTTATTTACTTTAATACTCACAGACGTCCAGTCAATCTCTTACCAAATAACATACTTGTATTTCGATAAGCCAAGACGTTCAGTATGATTTCACAAATACAGCCTTAAATACATAGCCAAAATAGATTTAAACATGACTTAGAGATGTTGCGGTGTTTTGGAAAATTAAATGTCATCAGGCAAGTTGAGAAAATATTCAATAGCCATCTATAAGATCGCTGCTTCAATGGAAGGGCGTATAATTGATCACAGGTTTTGGAGCATATTACCATGTCACGTGAGATCAAATTTATCGCTGCGAGATTTTTAAAATGTGACACATAATAACAGCACTAGTTCACACAAGAAAAGAAACATTTCCTATCCAAGTATGAAAAATTTCTCAGACGAGTTATTAAAATACTGGGACAAAATGCACGTTCCAATGTTTGTCCAATGAGCCCATCATCTGCAAACGATGCTAAAAAAGTTATTCCTGTTATTTGAAAATGCATGTTTCAATAGAGACCAAACAGTAATGTAATCCTTAAAATATATTATATAGACTAACACATGCAACAATTGAACAGCATTATACTAGAATGTTTCAATTATTTTATAATGTTCTGATTAAAGAATAATAAAAAATAAAAAAACATTACCTTAAACAAGTTTTTAATTCCATGGAATGGTAAAGTTAATAAGTTTATATCCTCAACATTCCAGTTATTTCCAGTAATAATGCGTAAAAAAGAGAAGATTATTTTATCCGCAAATTCCCGTGTGCGCTATTCCACTAAAGAAATCTGTGTTCCTTTGGTTAGAGCGGTGTCCCACTCCAGTAACTTGCTTGCTCTGATCCCGGCAAAAGCAGGGAAGATGTGCTAACCAGCAACAAGTTCAAATTCGTCTTACAACCTCTGGAGAGGAGGGGCACTGTCCTAGTGACCATCCAAAAAGTGAGTGGACACCTTGGGGAGGGGGGAAGCGGAGAGGGGGGTTAAAAGTTAGACCCTCTGTCCAACACGAAGAACCTCATCCAATACTTATGCTACACCGCACAACTCATTTACCCTGGTATCTTGCCAGTACAACATAGGTAAACTAAGTTTATGATAAGTATCCAAGTCACTAAAAGTCATTTGCTTTTTGTCCATCGATCAAATGCAATCCTGAAGATTATCTGATTTGGAGCAAAGATGCTTAAAGTGCCCTCACCACTCGCGCGCAATGGAACGAAGCCTAAATGTTGCGGATTTGCAGACTGAACTTAGGATAAAAGTTATTTGTGCAAGTTGCAAACAACTTTCCAATGTTTAGACTGTGATAATATCGCGCTCAAATGATGCCCACGCGTCGACTTTTGTACAGAAGCCTATTCGGTATTCCAACTTTGGTTCCTCGAATGAACACACACTGATAAATGAAAGAAATATCACGGCCTCCATTATAAAACGTTGCTTTGTTTTGTTGAACTATTGCAGACCATTGATTAAATTCGCTTTGTGCCCGTTTATATGGTGCGTTATGGTGATCAACTGTAGCCTGTAACCACGGCCCTGAATTGATTTGGTACGGAGACCATTTACATGACCCGACAGAGGCTGTTACTGATACAATGAAGCCACTTTTGCTTGTCTGTTCCACACGGGGGAGAGGCCGGACCGCTCTACCTCCTAACTGGTTGTAAAGATCATTGGCTACGGTCATGATAAGGAGGTTGGATAAACCTATAGGGTGTGTACATCCCGAGTCTCAATTACATTATTTGGAAACAGCCTATAGGATTGATAAGTTTTAAGAAATGATTATTTTTTGTAACATTTTAATAGGAATCAATCCCAACGTAGCTACTTTTCGGCGTTATCTTATAAGATTATATAGGCAGAAATTCTCCAGTATTTACAGTGTCTCACAAAAAGGAGTACACCCCTCACATTTTTGCTAATATTTGATTCTAACTTTTCATGTGACAACACTGAAGAAATGACACTTTGCTACAATGCAAAGTAGTGAGTGTACAGCTTGTATAACAGTGTAAATTTGCTGTCCCCTCAAAATAAACCAACACATGGCCATTAAGGTCTAAACTGCTGGCAACAAATGTGAATTCACCCCTAAGAGAAAATGTTGGGCCCAAAGTGTCAATATTTTGGGTGGCCACCATTATTTTCCAGCACTGCCTTAACCCTCTTGGGCATGGAGTTCACCAGAGCTTCACAGGTTGCCATGGAGTCCTCTTCTACTCCTCCATGACAACATCACAGAGGATGCCCCACAGATGCTCAATAGAGTTTAGGTCTGGAGATATGCTTGGCCAGTCCATCACCTTTACTCTCAGCTTCTTTAGCAAGGTAGTGGTCATATTGGAGGTGTGTTTGGGGTCGTTATCATGTTTTAAATCTGCCCTGTGGCCCAGTCTCCGAAGGGAGGGGATCATGCTCTGCTTCAGTATGTCACAGTACATGTTGGCATTCATGGTTCTCTCAATGAACTGTAGCTCCCCAGTGCTGGCAGCACTCATGCAGGCCCAGACCATGACACTCCCACCACCATGCTTGACTGTAGGTAAGACACACTTCTTTGTACTCCTCACTTGGTTGCCGCCACACACACTTGATACCATCTGAACCAAATAAGTTCATCTTGGTCTCATCAGACCACAGGACATGATGTTAGTCTGAGCACTGACAGGCTGACCCCTCACCCCTTCAACCTCTGCAGCAATGCTGGAAGCACTCATATGTCTATATCCCAAAGACAACCTCTGGATATGACACTGAGCACGTGCACTCAACTTCTTTGGTCGACCATGGCGAGGCCTGTTCTGAGTGGATCCTGACCTGTTAAACCACTATATGGTCTTCTCCACCGTGCTGTAACTCAGTTTTCGGGTCTTGGCAATCTTCTTATATACTAGGCCATCTTTATGTAGAGCAACAATTCTTTTTTTTTCAGATCCTCAGAGAGTTCTGTGCTGTGTTGCACTTCCAGTGACCAGTATGAGGTAGTGTGAGAGCGATAACACCAAATTTAACACATCTGCTCCCCATTCACACCTGAGCCCTTGTAACACTAACAAGTCACATGACACCGGGGAGGGAAAATGGCTAATTGGGCCCTATTTGGACATTTTCACTTAAGGGTGTACTCACTTTTGTTGCCAGCGGTTTAGACCTTAATGGCTGCTTGTTGAGTTATTTTGAGGTGTTATACAAGCTGTACACTCACCACTTTACATTTTATTAAAGTTTAATTTCTTCAGTGTTGTCTCATGAAAAGTTATAATGAAATATTTACAAAAATGTGAGGGTTGTACTCACTTATGTGAGATACTGTAACTAACCATTGTGTAGGATGGCTTTAAAGTAAGACAAGAAATCCTAAATGATCGCAATATAGTGTGACCACCTAGATTTACAATCCCATATACTTTAAAAAAAAAAGTGTTGTTTGGGATAAATATCGTAGTGAAAGAGTTCATCATTAAAAAAATGTATCTTGGTAAAAATGAATGTAGTTGAAAATTAAACAATTTCATAAAGTATATAACAAGGGTGATTTAATACCAAAAAGTTTAGAATGTTTCATTTTCGCATAACAATTGTCAGTCAGTAACATTATCCACACATGATTCATTATCAGATTGTGTTATCAAGTTGTGAGTTAAGAGTTAAAAATAACCATTCTATGCAGACACTTCCTTCAGAATGTCCCAACACCTATTTTAACAGGGATGTCCAATTCCTTATTTCCGATTTACAGTACATTGCTATAAAGTAATGAGACCATTTTGACAGGGCCGAGCCTAACAGCTCTAACATGTACTCACGTTTTATTTGAATGTCTTCTTTGATCATTACAGAACTGCCAACAACATATTTTCATTACAGTGGATCTGTACAGTGATAACGTGTGTTCCTATAATTATTCATTGTATAATCTACTTTTTAACTGTATGTGCCTAGACAGATTTTTTAACCTCTGCCCCTTTGTGTATATTTTGTGTGAGTCTCCCAGTGTGTAACCTTAGGTTAAACATCAGTATAACCTCAGCCAGTATACCATTGTGACCTTGGTCTATTCACAGTAACACAATTATGGTGACAATTTAATTTAAATAATAATTAGATAGAATGTAAATATACAGTCATATTTAAACCGATGTTGTATTGAATCCGTGACCATCACGTTTAAACCTCTTTCATTGTGTCGATGAGCATTGTGTCTTTGGGGATAACGAGTGAAGCACACATTATGTTAAATATCTTCCAGTGCAGCATGCATCATGTTGACTGTTACACTAAAAGTAAGCTAACTTGCTAGCTGTTGCTGAGTTAGCTAACAGGAGTTTTCAGGAATTCCACCACAAGCTGCTGCAATATATGCAGCTGATCAAAAGGAGCTATTGTCATGCAGATGGGCAGGCAGACCCTAATATTCTAGGATTTTGGGGGAGTATGATTGTAACTTTACGAAGGAATCAATTTGTCTCATAGAGTTAACCTTTCCTTACTTTACATCTTTGCTCATTTTGAACAAAGTGAAGTGTACTTTGATCTCCACTCACGTCTTAAAAATTCAACACTTTGTCTTTAGACCCAGAAACAGCAGGGCGTGTCTATGTGGAAAATATTCAATTTTACCTCAGAACGTAACACATTTACATATACAAATTCATTTGAATAATTTTAGCATAAAAATGTCTCTTTGATCCAACTATTGCAAGTCTCGTTCATTTAAATTAAACTACTAAAGAGTAAAACCAGTCTTTGGCTACAATGGTAGGTCAAATGTAGATGCAAACCCTACAGTAAATATCCCACTAACAGATTTTGTCTAAACAAATAACTGCATATAAGATATGGAAAACCAAAAGTTTAATGCCACAACCACTTTTAAACACAGTTTCTATTAAAAGACAATTTATTTTTTGAGGGACACAAAGGAGCTATTTGTAGAATTTGTGTAGAAATTAAAACACAACTTCATTCTCTTTGAATGACCATCTTCCAGAAGCTGTAGAACATGTATTTCATGATCAAAAAGGTAATGAAAAATCAGGCAAATAGGGAAAATGATTTCATACACTATGCATATTCATTATAATATGAATTGCTATGAGGTTGCTAAGAGTTGTGCTTTCACAGTGTTTGCAAATTGGCACACTGCAGTCAAAATTTAATCAAAGTTATGCATTTTAGGCCATGCTGTTGTGTGTATACAGAAACGTTATGCAATTGAAATGCTTTTTTGGGATTTTTAAAATATAAAAAATCTGAATTTTTTTTACAGCATTCGGAAGCTGGACACTTGTAAGAGAAAGTAGTTCCTTTGTTATGCCTCAAATTCTACAAATAGCACATATCAGAAGAATGGGACAGGACAAATTGGCCCTGCCGCTGCCTCAAAAAAAACCATAACAAACAAAAAAAAGTATGAATTACTTCTTCTTCCACCTATAACAGTGGTAATCATCTTGACAAGAAATTGATTAAATCAACAGGATTTGTAGAATCTTTCTCGTGTTGAAAGTGGTGAGTAAGTGAATCTGTCTCCCATCCGTTTGGCTGTGACGTAGTCCAAACAACTCTGGTGGGTCCTTCCTGCAAACACAGTACAAAAGTCAAAAGGTTGACGGCTGGTGGTCTGGCGCAGTCAACATGACCTGGAAAAAACAAGGAGGTAATGGCTGACTTCAGAACACGCCCACCTCCTCTACCCCTTGAGATTGAGTGCTCAGCTGTTAGTTCCGCTGAATCATTAGAGCCCAGAGACTATTCTCCCACAACCTCAGGTGGGAGGACAAACGTCACAGCGATCAACAAGAAGGCCCACCAGCACATGTACCACTTCAAGCAGCTGAAAAAACGAAACATCTCCCAGTCACACATGACCAGCCTTTATACATCAAATGTAGTGTCCACCCTCACATCCTCTTTCACCGTCCTATTTGGGCGTGCACCCGGCTGCTGTAGGGGAAACTGCAAACCATTGGCTACCCTGCCGAAAGCGAAGTCGCCTGCTAATTGTCATACATCAAAGTTGAAATGACTCCAGCCAATGAATGCATATAGAAAGATCTTCACAGACTTTTTGGTCTTCTTTCACCTCATTTTAAAACATGTTCCTCTGTAAACTAACAGCTGCACAATACTGCACTCAAAATATTATTTAACTCTTGTATTACTTGGTGAGTCGCCTGAGAACACGTTAGTATTTACATGAAAAATAAATCTTGGGGGCAATCAGGGATAACTGCCTTGCTTATGTGCAGTGCAACATGTAATGTATGTTCACCTAGCACTGGCTTGGATGTTGAAAACATCTGGTTTGTGGTTAGGAGTACTCTGTAGGAGTAAGTCTATGGTAATTGTTAGTAATAGTATTACATATTCTTTTATATATTCTTTTAGCGCAGAAATCTAAGGACCAGTTTTTAAGACACAAACTAAGCTTAGTGCTGGATGAGAAATTTGAGACTTCCATTGAGCTTGGCTTTTTTGTCTAGAATTAGGCTTAGTCTTTTTCTGCAAAACTGAACCTGAAAGTCTAGTAAAAAAGAATCTATATACTGATAAAGAACTTTCTCAGCTTTCGTTTGTGCCCAACTTCTTAAGTATACTATAATTTTCATTTTATACAATATGCTCACCACATTTTGGGTCAAGTTTCTAAAGTTTTGCTACCACCAAAAGGACCAGTAAGTACAATCAGAGTTTGTGTGAATGTACTTAGCGAATACAGGTGACTTTGGCATGTTGTTTAATTACTTCAGAAACCCCCCCCCCCCCCCTAATGATCATCCTTAATCGTGCCATTGAGCAGCTGACGGGCAGGTCTGGTTGGGCAGGCTAGTGGCTCAGACTAATTGTTACGTAAAATCACTGCGTTGTCTCCGTGACTCCTTAAGATCAGATGAGTGCTGGAGCAGAGGTGATCAGCCGGTTAGAGGGAAGCTAGCCCTGCCACCCCAGGGGGCGCTTGTTAACTTGTGGAGGGTCTTTGTCATGCTTGTCTGCACTGTAATTATCCCCAGGGCTGACCACCAATTTAGCCTTCCCCCATGGTCATAGACCTCTGACAGGCAGAGAGGCAGGCAAGCAGCACAGGTAAACAACGATCCAACAGTTCTGCCACCTGATCAGATTTTTTTCCCTCGGATTGCGACCCTCAAGACACCCTAATTCTGAGACACTAACAGGAGCAATTAGGTTTAAGTACTTTGCTCGACAACAAAATATCAACTGCCGTGTGGGAAATATACGGCAAAATGAGACGGGGAAAAGGAGTTCAAATGAGGCTTCAAACTCAGGAACCAGTCAATTTATCTATATAATTGACATTTTATACAATATGCTCATCAGATTTTGGGTTGTCTTTAAACCTTTGCTACCACCAAAAGGACCAGTTAGTAAAATCTCAGTTTGTTTGAATGTACTTAGCGAATACAGGTGATTCTGATTCTGGCATGTTGTAGATAAATATTGCTGATTTTAATAGCTTGCTCTTTATCACCCATAACAAACCTGGTAAATTGACTGATAACACATTGTTATTTGCATCAATTCCTGGGGAGGAATTAGGGTTAACTGTCGTGCTCAGGGAGAGAACTAAGAACTTTAAAATAATTTAGGATGTGATCCAGCAACCCTGTGGTTACTAGTCAAACGTTCTAACTGCTAGGGTTCGTTCTGCCCACATATCAAAATAGGAAGTTAAAAGAATGTCATACAATCTGTTCTGACACTAACCTAATTTAATCTGAAGGAATTTTCTACCTGAATTTTCTACCATAATTAAACACTTGCCTCTGTTTAGTTTCACAGGCATAACTTAATTTAATGGTTTAACTTCTTTACTGACTTGTAAAGAGTTAAGAGTCATTGCTGTGTTAATGTTCCCATATGTGCACATAGACGTCTTGTAGCCTGTTGCCTACTCATAAATAAATGAGTAGTAAAGAGAATCAAAGGCTTTTGAAACATGTGATGTACTATGGGTCCCAGGTTGACCCAAACTTGCATGGCCAATAAAGGTTGTCTGCCTCCGGCCTCATGCCACCTAAGACAGCATTAAAAAGAGTAAAATTGAACTTGAACGAACATCTGGCACGACGGGATGTTACAATTTCAAACTGCTTTGTTTAATTAGGCGCTACATGATAACCATGGTGATCTAAGTAGATACCACAACCCCCAGGATCAGAAGCGCCGTGCACAACACACGCAAACATGTGCCCACAAATACAGATATTAAAAAGAAAATCCACTTGGCTCAAAAATTTAATAATAATAATAATAATAATGCATTTTATTTATAGTGCACTTTTCATCAAGCGATCTCAAAGTGCTACAGGTTAAGAACAAATGAAACAAACATCTAAAAGGGACAAAAAGCTTTGCTAAAAAGGCTCAAAAATTTAAGGGGGCACGTGCCCCCTCAGTTTCAATGGGCATGACGCCTCTGCCCAGGATTACTTCCCATGCCCCTTAAAGGGCGTAGATATTAAAGCAACTCCAGAAGTAGTACTTTTTTGGGTCCATAATGCACATGTATGATTGAATTTATAACGTGTTGGCGACTACTTATTGTTTTGTGGTTTCTATGGTGACGTGAGGCAGCCTAGACTCAGAGTTCTGTCAATCTGTTATAATTATATTTAAATCGTTTAAAAAACAATTTGTGTGACTTAAATGAGCAATTATTTAAAGTTCCTTACTCAAGGGCATATCAACAAAATGTCTGCCCTATTGGCAAAGACATTGCAGCATGATAGCAAAACTAAAGCTAAACAATTGCAAAAACAGCACACATTAGGGTGTCTCATGTGACCAAAAACAAGTTCTGGAAAGAATGCTATATTTTTTTCACATTTGGAAATGGAGAAAAAAACATTCTGGGAGTGTTCAATTCAGAAGAACAACATATTAATGTTTACAGTAACATGTCTTGAGATGCGCAGTAAACAACATGGAAGTTACTGAATCAGTTTAAACCTTAAAATACTTGTGAAAAATATATACATTTTCTGTAATACATTTCTAAACAACAAATGACTAATCTACAACCAACCCAATGTTTGAATGAAAATCTTTGATAAAAAGATGTGTTTTCTGTGTGATCCAGTAACAGAAAAATAGTGTGAAATCCATTTATTTTCCTGTCCTCTATAGTTGTAAATTAATTAAATAATAAATTAAACACACATTACACATTATAGAGAATTCAGTATGAAATTTTGCGATTGAACACAGTTAAAGGAACATGATGTTGGCTAGATCGTTGACTATGTTGTGAATTCATTGGATTTAAATTGTAGCTCACAGTCAAGATTGATTATTGCTTTAGCACAACCACAGTTGAATGAAAGGCTAGAGTGAGGGGCACATTGCTCAGGCAGTAGTCAGCTGTCTAGCCATGTTAAAATGACTGGAGAAAGCATGGAGGCTGGGAAGCATATCCATGGGCTAGTCTGACCAAGGCACGATAATATAATATCCCTGTTTGCTAATTAGAAAAGTCAATACATTATGCAAATGAGGGAAATTACATACATTAGGAATTGTCTAAACATTTAATTGAAAATATTTGGACCGCCCATAAAGTTTCGGCCCCATTGAACACTTTCAGAAAGGGGGAGTTTTTGTTTGGGGTCTGTACTTTTTAAAATCATTGTTCTACTGTATGTCTGTTTTCTTTATGTTTTCTTCTATGTTGACGTATCACAACAGATGGTATGGTTGTTGGTGCAGGTGTTATGGCGGTTGGAAAGATGGAGACATATGCAGGGAGAATTGTTTGAGATGTTTAATGACCACATGAACAATGTGGAACACCCAAAGGTAGATTTCTGGAGAAGGATGTACAAAAACAAATGGAGCTGCACAGCAAATATACCTAGCCTACTATGCTCTAACGTGGCATAGACATGGGTAGCTATGTACAGAGCCCTGATTTGCCTGGCTCAACAATAGCACATGTACATAGCTACCCATGTCTATGCCACGTTAGAGCATAGTAGGCTAGGTATATTTAAATATACCTAGCCTACTATGCTCTAACGTGGCATAGACATGGGTAGCTATGTACAGAGCCCTGATTTGCCTGGCTCAACAATAGCACATGTACATAGGTGGTAATTCCATGAGTTGCTGAAAAACACGGTATCAGAGCTGCACAACAAACATATATTATCTACTATGCTCTATGTAATGTTTGCCTGGCTCAACAATACACATATTCTACTTACAACTCATATAGTGGAGAAGGCTCTGAACAGTAGACTACTGTCCTAATGTCCAGCAGTTCCATACAACAAACCTTCCCATGTGTATCCTCACATAAATCATTCCAACTTAACAGAAGTACATACTCAAATAACACGCTCCGACCCTCTTGTCCCTGAAGCTAATAAAGCCTCCTTGATTACTAAATGCCAAACCGGTGTGGGGTAATCAACTAGTACCAATCACAAGACTAACCAGCTATAAATAGTGTCCAGGAGGTGGTGCGCAAAAATAAAACACACAATCAACTCAATTATTCAATAGTCTATTCCAGTGGTTATCAAACCGCTCCTCTGGGAACCCCATCCGTCTCACAGTTTTGTTGTAGTCCTGAACTAGCTCACCTGATTCATGCAGGTAAGGGCTTGATGATTAGTCGACAAGTTCATTCAGGTGTGCTAGCTCTATGATACATCTAATATATGGTCCCCCGTGAGAGGTTTGAGAACCACTGTTCTACTCAATAGTCATCACCATATATCAAACACAACCCAAAACAATATTTACTTATAACAACAATAGCCAATCACACCAAAAGTCTTATGCCACCCACGAAAGCCCTTTCAATTCCTGGCTGTCGTGACAGATCTGAGCACCCAACCTCTATACATTTCTCATTGTTTATTTGCTTTTTTTGGTACAATACATTGGACAATCAACTCCTGTCTACAGCGACGCTGTCTTTATCACTCTTACTGTGTCAATCATAGAGCTCAGCTTCATTCGCATAATTAAGCCAATCAGTTGGTACTGGGTTCTCAGCCGTTACTGGAAGTGACTCTGAAAGCTGACTTAGTGATGGGCTGAATTGTCAAGGTGCCCATGCGTGGCAGTGCCTGAGTCAGTGGCTTCATTCCCACCAACTTTGTTGCATTTTCTGTTTCACCCGGACCTTTCAATGAAATCATTGCTAACCAATGGACTGTCTGTTCTGTCTACAAGCATACACAGCCCGTATCACTTCATTCATCAGTACATGTATTTAAGTTCCTGTGTTTGTGTTGTCATTTGTCGGTCATTGTCTTATTGTAGTGTGTCAGTGGAGGCTGGTTACTTAAAAAGTTGAGGAAGATGGGAGACTTGCTGTTAAGTTGTCGATCACGCAGATAGCCAAGGACTTAGGAATTATGTTCATTTATTGAAAGCATTTATGAGTAAAATCCACTATGGAATGTGTTGTTTGTATTGGATGTAATAGCATGCAAGCATTGCTCATCATAGATATGTGTTAGAAAAGAACTCCACTTTTGAAAACAAAATGTAAATTAATTTCAAAACATGCTCCTAAACATTATAGTGGGGCCCATATTTATGGTGAAGACAAACACGTCATTGTGTCATTCAAGCCTCATCTTCTCCAAAATAAGCCTATGTAATAAGCCTATGCACGGTTCTCTACAACCACCTGGAAGGACTTTGAGAGTTCATTTATTTCAGCATTTCTTTCAGACGACTATGTGGATGAACTGGAAGACCGAGTAAGAAAACGTGTACAAGGAGAAAAAGAGAGTATTCGTGATTTCTCCTATAGTTTCCGATCTCTCTGTCGACGATGGAAACCCGATATTGAAGAGGAGGAAGTAATCAAGCTCATTTTGAAAAGTATTGATCCTCAATTAGCCAGTCAGCTCCGGGGAAGAGTGACCACTGTAGATGGACTGGTACGACTAGGTCAACAGTTTGAGCGA
>JACXGM010019747.1:0-18223 GCA_016801145.1 Umbra pygmaea
AGAGTTCAAGTTCCTCGATGTGCTCATCAGCGACAACCTCACATGGTCCAGACAGACAATCTCGGTAACAAAAACTGCCCAAAAGCGCCTATACTTCCTGAGGAGACTCAAGAAGTTTGGCATGTCTGTCAGGATTTTAATAAACTTCTACAGGTGCACCATTGAGAGCATCCTCTCAGGCTGCATTACAGCCTGGTACAGCAGCTGCTCCACTGCTGATCGTAAGGCCCTTCAGAGGGTGGTAAAGTCAGCGGAGTGCATCATTGGCTGCTGCTTCCCCTCCGTGCAAGGCATCTACCATAAGCGATGCCTTAGGAAAACAAAGCACATCCTCAAAGACCACAGCCACCCAGGCCGTGATCTTTTCTCACTACTGCCGTCTGGTAGACGTTACCGGAGCATCAAGGCACGGACCACCAGACTTAAAAACAGTTTCTTCCCACAGGCCATTCGGCTGCTCAACATGGAAAACAGACACTGATCGAAAATCGTCTGTTGAGCACTAACACTCTCTGGTCACTTTATGCTCTCTACATCTGATGTAGCAGAATTTAAATGCACCTTAAAGCAATTTTCCATGCCAAATCTATAATAGTTACTACTTCAACTGTTGTACATTTTCCAGACCACTGCTCAGTACATAGCGTTTTAGTTTTATTATTACTATTGTCATTATTTTAAAATTCTTATATTGTTGTAATTCTTGTTTATAAGCCCACTGAATAGAATCGCCATGCCATGTCAAAAGAAATTTCTCTGCATAGGATGATGTATGTTATTCGATACATATGATAAATAAACAACTTTGACTTTGAGTAGGCCTAGTTTATAGAATAAAACAAAATTGGAAATTTTACCAAATAACATACCTAAAACCTGAGAAAAAGAAGATTGTGCAGTGGTCTAATTTCTTTCCAGAACTGTTGGGTTTTTGCGTTCAGGAAGTCAGCAACCAGAATTCCACACGTACCAAACTCAAAATAAAGGAAGTGTGCATTGCCAGCTTGTGCACTGTGATATCTGAACATAAAATAACATGTCGATGTGCTAGGATCTTTTTAACATTAACCAGCTACTCCGTGGGAGGGTGGTTCCCGCCAAGGCAGTAGGAACGGGGGGGATATCCCCCCAATATTACATGCAGGCAATGTACCCCCCCAACATCAAACTCACTCCTATACGTCCTTGGTAACCGCACAGCAACACTAGGCCGTAACACTTTCCATCTTTGACTGATGGGAGAAGTTACCCGGTTCCTAATGTTGAATTAAACAAACTCACCACATCCAACTGAGGCAGGAAAAATAGTTAGTTCCTCATATAACATAATTATATAAATTTGGTACTCTATTGAGTCATTTCCTCGAAACATAATCTTGACATAACTGATAAAATAAATTGACAACTTTATAGGCTACCTTCGATTGTCTCTTGTCATATTTAAATCTTGCGACAATCTTCAGTTACTTCAACGATGCATTTGAAGTTTGTGTTTCTTAAATCCCTCTCAGAATAAAACAGAAGTATGCCTATCTTGAAAGACAATGACTCGAGTGTCCTACCGCAAGACAAAAGAAAAGAGAAACACATGATATAAGTCATGAGGAAAAGTAGCATACTGATAACAGATGATTTAAAGAAACATTACATGTGTTATCACGTTTTTCTTCTGGCTGTGGCATAATAGGCCTATTCCATCATAACTGCAACGCATGGCTGGAATTATTTGTTGTATTTTATTTGTTGCTGTTTTAAATGCAAACGTACACCCCAATCACTATTTCACTACCTTATAATTAAAAAGCATACAGGCCTACATATCTATTTAGAAACCGAAAGTATGCAGTCTCAATCGCACTTCTTTCTTTCATTTTCATTTACAAATGCGCTCTGAAAATGCGTGGTGATAAACTTTCATGGGTTCATTTTCTATATCTTGTTAGGTCGTGTCCTGTATTTTAAAAAGAGCAGTATAATAGCTATATCCTTGCGGAAACACATACACTTTTATATTTATTTAGATACTATTTTATTTGAGTATACCCTAGAATACTTTTTATACTTCTAAGAGTTATGCAATTGCTTAAGGCACATGTGCAAACAGGGATCTTTTCGTGAATAGGCCTAGTTGGCATGTCCTTGTCAACATCAACTATAATTTATTTTCGGGAGGATTAGTTGATAATTTTTATTTGTTTAAGATGGACGAGACAGCCAAGACCATGCGTCTAAGGGAGTGGATGATAGCGCAGATAGACAGTGAAAGGTACGCTGGACTCACCTGGGAGAACGAGGACAAAACTATGTTCAGGATTCCATGGAAACACGCGGCAAAACAGGACTATATTTTGAACGAAGATGCAGCACTATTTAAGGTTAAAATGTATATTATTTCGTGCATTGTTAAATAGAAAACAGAGCAGGTGTGACCAACGTATTCACTATTATAATTATTTGTCATTGATAACTATATACTAACGTTTATTCATTTTGTTTGTGTGTGGATGTGGTTGTCCCAGGCATGGGCAGTGTATAAAGGGAAGTATCGTGAGGGGAGCGACAGGGCCGACCCTACCACCTGGAAGACTCGTCTCCGCTGTGCCCTGAACAAGAGCACCGATTTCCAGGAGGTCCCAGAGCGCAGCCAGCTAGACATCTCCGAGCCCTACAAAGTCTACCGCATTCAGGCAGAGACAGAGGTTTCTAGAAACTCAGGTAGGCCTACTAGCAGCCTTTATGTTCGTCTCACTCTCCACTGAAATCTAGAGAGATAAGAGTCCTTTATGGGTTTAAAGTGTGATTACATAGTTTCTAAATCTCTCTCTCAGAATCCCTTCAGTCAGAAAGTAAGACGATCATTCAGACCAACCAGCCACTACCTGACCATAGGAGCAGCCACAATGTACAGGTAACACACAGTGCCATATTACAAATTAATTACTGCCGCCATCTAGTGGACAATGTTGGCACTGACTTCAAGCAGGACCACGTTTGCACATTAGCAGTGAATGTTGATGAACATGCCTGGTGATTTACTGTGAATGTCTGTCCTCTTCAGATAGGCTGCAGTAGGGAGACTAAAATCGGAGAGGGAGGAGTCAACCCCAGGGGTGAGCATTGTTATCCATGTTGTTATCACTGGCCGCTGAATAACTGTACATAATTTGGAGTCAGATATGGTGTGTGTGTTCTGTCCTATGTAGAGGGCGTCGTAAGGGATCATGAGTATTATTGGGCCAACACTGGGACTCCTCAGAAGGTCAGCTCTGGTCACTTCTCTTTAGTCAGCCCTGTAACACAGATCTCTGGTAAGAACCTAGAAGGTTTTATCTGTTGTCTGGAATCATGCTGATCTAACTGATTAATTTAGAATGCAGATTTTTATTTTGCATCTGTATGTGCGTGTGCGTGTTGTGTGTGTCCAGACTTGTCTGTTCGGGTGTGTTTGTTCTACCAGGGCCAGCTGGTAGTGGACGTAACCTCCAGCACCCAAGATGGCTGTTTCATTCTGCACGGTCACGTGCCTCTGGGGAATGAGAGGATCTATGGCCCCTGCTTGGCCCAGCAGGTCTTGTTCCCCTTACCGGGGGTCGTCCCCCTGCCACCCGGTATGACTGAGGCAATCGGCCGCCTGCTGCACCACCTGGAGAGGGGCGTTCTGGTGTGGGTGGCTCCGGACGGGGTCTTCATCAAGAGATTCTGCCAGGGCAGGGTGTACTGGAGTGGGCCGCTGGCTCAGCACACAGACAGGCCCAACAAACTGGAAAGAGACCGGACTTGCAAGCTGCTGGACACGCCCATATTCCTGAAGGGTAGGGGCATTCACACAGCTTTGGTCTGTATGTGGTAATGAACCTAAAAACTTGTCTGTTTATCCCTTCCCAGCATCATACTGTTCTGAACCTCTGCTCCGCCCCCTTTCCCAATCTCTCCACAGAGCTCCAGGACTACCTCCAGGGGGCGGGACCCAAACCTCGATATGAGATTGACCTTTGCTTTGGGGAGGAGTATCCTGACGCCCAACCGAAAACCAAGAAGCTGATCATTGCTCAGGTGGCTAATGGTTTGAGCTCTGGGGTCCTGTGGAAATTCCTCTGCTACATCAATTTAACTGACTTACAGTTTAAAATAGATTGCTATAAGGGACCTAGACAATATGTATTATATTTATTATATACCCATACCAGTAACAAATTGAATCTACTCTCACCTCTTAATCAATTAAAATACATTTTCAAGTAGCTACAAGCTTATTTACCATCTACTCATTGGGCCCTATTAGGCATAATTTGTACACTGTGCTGTTTTTGTATAATATATTTATATATATATATATATAATTGTATCCACAGAAATAATACACAATTCTATATACAGCCGAGCAGTAAACTGCATGTAATTCAGCCCCCAGCAGAGGTCCTCAATGTAACAGTCAGAATGTGTGTGTGTGTGCTGGGATGTTTGTGAGCAGGTAGTGCCTCTATTTGCTGTCAACCTGCTGCTGCGGTGCCAGACGATGGGTACTGAGGAAAGACCCCACCGCCACACACAAGACCATGGGGGCGGTGGCAGAGGGTTAGCCGCACCCCATCTCCCAGTGCTAAGCAACCCAGGTGCTTCCTCTTAGTAACCCTGCCTGTTTGTACCCTTGTCCCCCCCGGTGTCCCTAACCAAGCCAGCCATGATGATGGGTGAGTGGACACTCGAACCTGTCAGAAATGATCAATGCATAGTGTTTTGCCGATGATTTGAACAGCTGAAGAGCAAGGAAGAAGAGTAGAGCTATTTATTGTTTTGTCTTGAGAAATGTACGGTAATATACAATGGGAAAAATAAATAAATACATTTGTATGTGTATTTGACGTCTTTTGGCAGCATGATCCTAGTATATTATTAACGCAATAGTGTGACAATGTTTTTACGATAACTTCTTCTCAAAATGTGAAAAACTGTTGATCATGCTTCCATTTACCTCATAATCGAATTGTGATTGATATGTATATGTAGGCAGTCTAGTACATTAGACTGGACAATGTGGGTTAGCAGATGTACTAATACAGATTATATTTGATCTACATGAATTGTGTTTTTCCCCTTTGTTTTCAGTGAACACAATTTGAAGCAAATTCAGATCTATTACATTGAATCATTTAGATAGATTGAATTAAAAAGAATTACACTGGAATGACATGAATCGATTTTCCATCCGATATTTCCCAGCATGCTCTTCTGTATGTTGATACTTCAGAATTGTTATATCATCCCTGTTTATGCCTGTACAGTATATTGACCAATTAATCTGTCAAAGTTAAACAATTAACAAATATACATTTTTTCAAAGTAATTCAATCATGTATTGAAAAATGTTTTTGCACCCACTACTGTCATGACTGTTCAGATTAAATAAATTCCATCTTGCTGTTACATCTTACACAAGATGCCAAAATGAATCCTTTTGCAGGCCTGAGCCTTTCATGTAGGGTTGAACCACTTGGTAAAGTAGATAAATTGCCAAGTTTCCCAGAAGAATCAGCAGATCATTTTTTTAAGAAATCTGGCAACTTTGGGATACACTTGATCCCATTACTGACTGGCAAGTGTACTATGAAAATCAAAATGACTACAGAAGGAAAATGTACGGCAGTGAATATGTAACAGTTGTGAGGTTGTCCAAGGTACTCAAGAGGGATTAAGATTTGAAAATGACGTAGTTCAATAACCATGTCCTTGTGACTAACAAACACAGTCATGGGTGGTAACACTAGACTTCACTGAAAAGAGCAACGCATGCTGGGAAATTATTTTGTTGGTGTGGCTTACTATGGTACACAGTACAAAAACATGGATAAAATATGTTGGGATAACATTGAAGGATTACGTTTCAGCAATAGATTTATTTTAGGTAGGATCTATGAGGTTTAAATACTTACAACCAATGTGATTATATTACATTTGATGAGACCATTCACTTTTAGTCGGTGTAACATATTTATATTGAATGGAAATCCTGCCCATTATCTAATTACGTTCATCTGAAGAGTTATTTTTGGAGTGTAATTGTGTACATTGTTTTAAGATTCGATCTTTGGATGTGTGAAAAACATACATTTGCCTATTGATGTAGCCAATCATAAAATAATATTAAAAGCATTAAAAAATAATAGAAAAACACTTTGTCTTGTTGTCTCAAGAGAGTAAAAATGTGGCAGTAATTTTAAAAGCTTTAAATGCACACTGAATTAATTTCCCCATAGTTTAATGGCAGTTTCAGTAACTTTGGGTCTTTGTCAGGAAAGGTGCCATTTTGATTTAGACCATTGTATAGGACAATTGAATATTGGTAGGAATAGATACATTTTTATTGGATGGATGCCAGGTCAAAAATTGGTGAGTGTGTTTCTCATTCAACAGCTTCAAAGCTGTTTTTCAACATTTCATCTTTCCCTGCTTTCTTTTATGGTACCTCCTTAAATTGGAGCACTATTGGTCTAAGCTGCGTTCACTAGCCTACATGTTCACGTAGAAAAATGCTGTGTAGGTTAAACATGCCTCTTCAACAAGTAGGACAGGAATCAAATCTTCAACATTCGAGAACATTGTACTATTAAAACACCCTTTAAACTATGTTTTCCATAGTCTCAAAGATTGCTACATTTGTATGTATACATTTTTCTGTTGAAATTAGTTTGGCCAATTAAAGCGTGCAGTATAATTGACGTTCCCGACCGGCTGGGATTTTGAGCGTGCGAGCACCACTCTTTTTTTCAGTGGCGCGCGACAAAACGGAAACAGGAAGCATGGACGTGTTCGAGTAAACAATTCATAATAACACAGTTAATGGTTCATAATAAAACTGTAAATGGTTCATTACAACACAGTTAAGATAATCTTAACCACTGTTGACATTAACGTCAATGCTTCTGCCAGTTCTGCCATTGTTTACCTTTTTCTTCTTCTTCTAGTCTGTAGAAATATCAAAGTCGGTAGCCTCTCCTCAGTTGCGACACCTTTGTTCAGGAGAAGACTGCAACTAGTCTCGCATGCACCAGCATGAGTATAAATAGTTACGTTGCTCCCATGATGTCACTTTGGCTTGCGCCAGGTCGGGAACGTTAAGTATATTGCACGCATTAGATAGAGTGTGCACCAAAAATAATGGCACCCCTGACTGGCAATGCACAAACAATACTTTAAAAACATAAACAATATAATTATAGAGATAAACTCAAAATATCAACATGTGAGAAACACTGTACTTTATTAACGTTGCACTGGAACCAACCAAACGTATACAATTTTTTAACATAAAAGATATTTGACCAAAATCAAGGTTCCATTATTAATTGCACTCCTAATTCAGTACTCTGTGCAACCACCTCTGGCAAGGATAACAGCATGTCATGGAACCATTTCTGTGTGGATCTTGAGGTATGTTTTGGATCATTGTCTTTGTTGGAAAGTAAACCTATGGCCAAGTCCCAGCAGCCTTCTGGCAGGGGCAACCAGATTGTAAGCCAAAATTGCCTGATACTTGGTGGAATTCATTCTGCCATCAATCTTGACCAGTGCCCCTGGATCCCTGGAATTAAAACAGCCCCAAAACTCATTGACCCACCACCATATTTCACTGTGGGTATGAGGTGCCTCTCCTTGTATATATCTATTTTTCTATGCCAAACATGCCGATGCTGTATCTGACCAATACTTAAAATTTTAATCTCATCTGACCAGAGCACCTTCTTCCCGTAATAATTTAAATGACGTTTGGCAAACTCCAAGCGCTTGCAACTGTGTCTTGTGGTCAGAAAGGGCTTCTGGCAACCCTACCAAAGAGGCCGTGGTTGTGGAGGTGGCATCTGATGGGGCTTTTTGAAACCTGGTGACCACAAGACACCACCAAGGCCTGCTTCTTCTCAGTGATTCTTGGGGATTATGTTGCTTCTCTCACCATCCTCCTCCCTATCCTGGGGGGCAAATGCATATCTTTTTCATTTTTTATAATTGCGCTGACAATTGTCAGTGGTATATATTTATTTGTTTGTGGTTCTTCTTGTAGTCATTACCAGATTTAAGCACCCCGTGGTCTATGACCACTTGTCTCTTTTGAACTGCCAGTTTTGTGGATGGCAAAGGGTTATTGCATGCATGTTACCAAATTGTTATACCCTAGTGGAACAGTAAGTGATGTAATGGCTCAATATAGTTCCTTAAGACTTACGTAGATGCACTTAAATAAGTGGAATTTAATTCCTGGTTTAATTTTGGAAGATGGTTTTTACAAAGTTATTGATTGTGAAACCTTGATTTGGAGGACACTGATTTAGTATTTAATCAATGAATGATTTTGGTTGGTTCCATTGACACATTTAGTACAGTATTTCTCACATGTTGGTAGTAGGAGTTTTTCTCTATAATTGTATTGTTTATATTTATTAAAGTATTGTTTGTGCATTGCCAGTCCGGTGTGCCAGTACTTTTGTAGCCCACTGTACATACAGATTATCAGACAGCATCCATATGACAATGAAATACTAACTATACAAGGTTATGTGCTTTCCAAGCATGGGAAGATTTCCCAGTGTAGAAGCTATTATATGGACAGTAGGCATACTACAGTAGGCATTGAACATAAAAAAAAGTTTGATAGCCAGCTTTTATATTAGAAAGCTAGAAACAACATTATTTAACTATTATTAAAAACAATTGATTATGCAACTAATTTGGCAAAATTTTATAATTTAGTCTTGTTTATTAAACCATTTCAGGGTTTCTTTCTTTTTTCCTTTTGGTATATATTTTTTATTTTTTTATTTATGCATAGCAACTCATGATTTTATTTTTGAAATGTGTCCAAAAATGGCCAAGAAGTACGCCATTTATACTGTTCTTATTATTTAGATTGAGGGGTGGGGCATTTTTCTTTATTGATACCCAGAATCTGACCCACCCCCTCCCCAAAGAAATAACAGTCCCATATTGACCTACAATATAATTGGCACATTATATTGTGGTTCTTCCCAGGGACCGCTATAAATTTCAAATATCTGTTAGAGCCATAAATTTGTCCACTCAATTTACCTATATTTGGTCTTGATATCTCTGGAATAAATACGATACATGGACCAGCTGAGTATCACCTGGAGAGCTATTGTATTGCAAGTCACCTCATACACCATAAATCTATAAAGCTTTTTTATTTTTTTTCTAGCGAACATCATATAACAGACTCACAATTTAAAAAATATACAACTTTTATAGCTATAACATTTACAAAGAAAAAAAAAACAGTAAGGTTTTTGTTTTTGAAAAACAAAGAAAAACAAGTTGAAAAACTAAAGTGAAAGAGTGTGCTGAATCATAAAATATACCCGTATCTGTGTCTTAAAATACTTTAAATTTTTTTTCCCTGCGCTCGAACATATACAGTACATGAAGAAAGTAACAGGGACAGCTGAGGGTGCAGTGCAGTGGGGCCAAGTGTTCACAAAGCATCAAGTTCCAACCTGTTATTAGCACCATTACTCCCTCCATCCATCCATTAAATTTTTTTACTTTCAATTCGTAATGGAAAAACACTGTCAGTGTCAAGGCGAGGGTGGCACAGACCCGCCGCTGTGGGAGGAGATTGTCTGTCACGCAATTTGTTATTAGTGTTTTTCCCTTTGCTGAGATAATGTTAAGAACATTTTGGAGGGCAATGCCTTGGCGAACAAGTGATTGACATGACCCCGCCCCTCCACCCAGTAGCCACAATAGTAAAGGTGAAGTGTTGCTGATACATTCATTCACCTTGCTCCGCCGAAACCAACTGCTCGACCGACAGCCGGGCCATCATACTATGGCTCAGAAGAAGCGAGAAAATCATAAATGGAGAATGCGTTACGAAAGTGACAATCAGAGGTTGCATTAAATCGCTTTAGCATATGTATAGGACATCTGTAATGTAATATATATATATATATATATAAATATATATATAGTCATATATTCATATATCTGATTTATAACACTGATTGAAAATCGCTACTCAGGAAAATACAGTCAGTAAAGTAGGCCTGTGCGATAACCAGGACAAACCCAAAGTGAACACAGACCTGTGTGTGCTTGATTGTCTCACTAAACATCTCATTCTGTGGAGCTCTCTGAGAGTCTCTTGTTTTATTGTGTCAAAGAGAGGGATGAGGTTATGGGGCTGGGAGTGGTGTACAAGCTCAGACTTTGGGCAACAGTTTGGGCACTCGTAATGAGGCATTTTCTCTGTCCTTCCCTGCAACCCTGTCTCGTGATCTCGCCACTCTGTGGCCACGTGGGTGCGCTTGAGACAACAAGTGTGTGTGTGTGGTGTGTGAACGCTCTACTGCCACTTCCTCTGCTTGGAGCCGTGAGGTAAATTGGTGGGGATTACAGTCGAGGAGAAGTCCGGTGCAGACCATCTTCTTTTGCGTGGGCGTGGCCTCTCCTTGGGGTCTGCAGGGGGCAGGGGGAGAAGAGGGGCAACAGCAGTGGAGGGATGTAGGAGAGGAGGAGGAGGCGGAGGGGGCATATCCTCCCTGTGCGTGCCGGCCCCAATGTCAGCCCGGGTGGTTGTGCGGTGGCCGCGGGGGGCTGTGCGCGCGTGTGTGCAAGGTGTTTGCGAAGGGGTGAGGGCCAGGCAGATGTCTCCTTCACTGAGTTGGCGGCAGGAAAGGCCGTAAAGCTGTGAGGTCTTCTGGGGACAACAGGATGACCATCCGCGATCCCGAACATAGAACGGGTACTCCACCAGAACTGTCAGTAACTCCTACACACAGAACCACAACACAACATTCAATATTGTTTTCCGAAATGATTTATTAAAAATGTAAGATGGTATGTTAAGGCTTGGCAAGATCTTTGTTGAAATGATGGTTTCAGGAGTCAGGTAGTGGTTGATAATAGAATGTTTAATAAAGTACTTCTCGTTATGGAAACAGGGTCATCTCATAACAAGGCAATCAAGACCTGTTGGAAAAAATCCCCCGAATTATAATATGGAACTGGGTTATATAGCCTTAGCATTTTTGTTCGCACACCTCCTAGAAAAATCTCCTCAGAACCGTGACTGTCTCATATGAACACATGTGCTGGTCACTTTAACTTCTGTCTTAGCGTCTAATCAACCTGGCCTTGATTGTTGTTAATCAAATAACTCAGTAACCCTTTTCTGTCTAATGTCTTGTCAGTAAAATGTCCTTCTCTATTAGTCTGAATGGCATCCATATGTATTAGACCTGTGATGGAATTACAGTCTAACCTACAATAGATCATATAGTTATAAGCAGTCCAGTATATAACAGTTATAATCTATAACTCCTAAGCCACAAGCTACAGCTTATTCTGATGTTATAATATAAGAACTGTATGGGCTCTCTCTCTGTCCTAAGTCACTCTTGGCCTTGCTTCCTTGTCTACTCTCCTAAAGGAAAGTCTTATCTGGCTTGACCCTGAATCATCTCCATGTCTGTCTTACATGTCCTAGAATCCTCCAACAGGCCTCAACTATAGCTGTACAACTCTCTCTAATAGTAATACCATTCTAAACTGTTCAAACTGTATTTAACATGATTATATAGAGTCTACTTCTCAACAAAAACAATTGGAAATGTTGGCTTAACTAGTGATTTACCACTGCGTTCTTAGATGGAACCTAATATTTCTTCAGCCAAGGAAACCAGTAGAGAATAGCACTGTAATAGTAAGTAGACCTCTGACCTGAGTGTTGCGGTCTGTGAGGAGGACCTGCAGGTGGTTGAAGCCATGCGTGTTGCTGGGGGCGATGAGCAGCACGGTGCACGTGCTCAGGTGGAACTCCGGGGACGTGTCGGCGCTCCTGAGGAAGTCCTCCGTCCTCATCTCCTCCACGCGCTTCAGGCGCCCCCCCGCCAGCTCGATCAGGGATCCTTTGGCGAAGTGAGGTAGGAGTGCTGGGGGGTTGTTGTGGTGGTGATGGAGGGGGGGCGAGGCGGCCATGTGGGGGAGGTTGTGTGGGGCGCGGGTTTGGGGGTGCTGCTGTCCTCCGGGGGAGGGGTCCCTGTCTTGTTGTCTGTCTCGTTCGCTGTCCCTCTCCCGCTCGTCTTGCTCACGCTCTCTATCTCGGCCCGACTCTCGCTGCCGTTCCCGCTCACGGTCGGAACCGTGGCTGTTGGGCTGGCACTGCGGGGAGTTCCTCAAGCTGTGCAGGCTGTACAGAGGGCTTCCTGAGGGGCTGTACAGGGGGTATGGAGGGCCCTGCCCCTGGGGGCTGAGGCGGCTTTGCTGCAACGTTGGGTACGTGGACCCCAGGGAGTAGTAGATCTGGGCCTCACCAGGAGACCCCCCAAGTTGGTCCAGCAGCTCTCCTCTCCTAATCTGGGTGTCAGCACTATGGCTGGTGGTAGGGATAAGGGTCGGAGTCCGTGCCTTTGGCATCCCGCGGGGGTCCCTGTCCTGTGGAGAGGAATGTGAGTCAGGGTTCTCTGAAGGTAGTGCCCGGGAACCTAGGAAAAAAGCGTCTGGCTGGAAACGCCCTGCAGGATCCTCTGGGTGTCTCCGCCTCCCATTGGCCTGGGAGACGTGAAGGCCGCCACCCAGCCTGGCCCTGCCGCTGGGTTCCTTCCCGTAGTCTGCAGAGGGGGCCGCTGCCCGGGAGGCAGTGGCAGCCCGGCTGCCGGGTCCGTCCAACCCGTTGGGCCTCTTGCCCAGGTACCTGTGCCGGCCTTCAGTCAGGGATGGGTCGGGGGGGTAAAGAGAGGGCTGTCCGAACATGTGAGAGGAGGAGAAGAGTGAGGAGCTGTAGTCCCTCCGGCCGGCGTTGAAATATGACCACATCTCGCGCGAGTCAGCGGGGAAGGGGCTCTTGAACGAGGAGGGGGAGGAGCAGGTGGGGAGGGGCAATGGGATATCCCCTCTGAGCCACCTGGGGTGCAGCGGGAGGGAGGCTAGGAGAGAGTCATCTCTCCAGGTGTGCGAGCCCGACCCCCTCCTCTCCCCTACCTGGTTTGGCAGTAAGGGAAAAGAAGGCGTGTAGGCCTGGGTCCATGGCATGGGCATGTGGATACCAGCCGGTGAAAGGGGGGGTGTGGGAGGGGGCAGCAGGGTGTGGGTGTTTGTCAGAGCCCCGCCGCCCCCCTCCCTGGCCCCCTCCCCGCCCCCTGAGCTGCTGCCGGCAGGCCGCGTCCGTGGGGGCACGGCGGGCGACTTGAACTCATCAAGGGCTGCGCGCTGGTCGGCCGAGCCCTGCCGGGACTCCCTCTTCTTGGGTGGGAGGCACTCTTTGCCACGGTCGGGGCCGGGATCCATGGGTGGGCGCCAGCGGCAAAGGCGGCGGGCGGGGGCCCCCTGTGTGTGGGCAACGGCTAGGTCACATGGGTCTCACGGGAAAACAAGGGCCGCTGATTCAGGGGAAGGCCTTGACAACACATTGCTGTCTGGTCACTGGCGCACCAGCACGTAACCGCCTGACACCTACACAAAGGGGAGGGGTAGAGGAGAGAGAGGAGAAACAACAGGATTTAACAGTTAGTTCAGACACAGATGAGGGCAGCTGCTGTTTAAATGCACTCTTAGCATTCCTCTCTCTCTCTGTACATCCAGCAACACTCTGTTTTACTTAGTCCCAACTGATATTGTAATGTATCAGTGTTGTAACAAACACCCACCTTGGAACCAATTGTTCACACTTTAGTGGAGTAAAAAAATCTGTTTTAAAGCAATATCCTGAGTCCTGTTGAGTATAGCTGTTCTAAACCTTTGAATGTTTCAAATAAAACACATATTTTACCAGGAGTTTCTGAGGTCAATATAACTTCTATAGATCAACTTTTAGCCTAAAACATTATTTTTCATTTCACCCATATATAATCAGCTGGGCCGATAGAGAACTCATTCTCATTACAAATATTCAAAACTCTCAGTATAAATCTATATAAATAATGTGCAAATGATGTATGTTTAGAACAACAACAAGGCTCACATTCAAAATCGAACCCTCAACATCTACAGCTTAAAATGGATGTAGCACAGAACATCTAGGCTGCTGGTATTATGGTGGTAATAATAAGATCCAGGTGACTGGTCTCATTCAAAAAGCACATGAACTCCCACAAGTGTTCTAAAAATAGGCCTTGAGCTGGGCAAATAGTGCAGTTCAGAAGCAGTGCAATATAACTGTGAAAACACATGCTCCCAGTGGGGTACCTTTCATCTTTCTCCCTCAGGATGGATTATGGAGATGTGCTTCATACTATTGTCAAGAACAGGCTCTCTCACATCCCTGAGCGCTGTTCCTCTACTATTTACTACTACACACAGGCACACTCACACACAGGCACACTCACACACAGGCACACTCACACACAGGCACACTCACACACAGGCACACTCACACACAGGCATACAGTATGCAGGCATAAACACACACAAGCACATAGCTACACACACACACGCCAGGTGGATATGACTCAATCTCACTAGCCCAGTGAAGGACAGTGCTGGATACCACCACCCTGGTACACTGTTAACATCACCACAGGGGTAGCTTGGGGTATGTTAGTGTGTTGGATTTTGGTTTATTATAGTACTGCTGACAACCAAAAACCATGAAGAAAATAAAGTTTGGCTCTAGATTTTTAACGGTAATATGGTCAGAATTAGGATTAGCGGTTAGATTTAAGGTTAGGATAAGGTGTGTTTGGTAATGATTAGGTTGAGGGTTAAGGTATACAGAATAATGTTATTGTGTAGTTGCCTATGTTCATGTGAGAGTATAACATTTCCCTGCATGTATCTCTCAGGGCAGAGCTGTTTCATTCAGTGTTTCAGTGCGTGGGCCTTCCCCTAATTCCTCTCCAAATGTTCTAAATGAGCTGCTTTGATGTGACAGCTCAGCCGAGCCGCCAGCGCAGCTGTTCCTCCCGCCACCATTATTGCCGCCGTCGCCCGCCCGCCGGTATTTGCCGCTCACCGCTTGGCTCGCCCGCAAGCCTGTCTGCCCCGACTGAACTCTGCCAACTCTCCCCGTCTTTCTACCCGCCGCACTGTCACCATGGAAACTGAGTTCACACAGGGAAGACAGGTTACATTGGATACACTCTCTGGGGGTGGGAAACCTGTGACTCGTCAACTACTCAAAGTACCAATGGAAGTGGGAAAAGGACAAGCAAAGTGTCCAGCTATGTCATTGTGTAGACTGTTGTTTGACTGAATGGACAGATGGACAGTAGAACACACTGAAAGGGGATAAAGGGGGAAAAGCAAAGGGAATTTAACAGATGTTTATTGGAAAAGAACAGACTTGTGTGTTGAAATTCAGCATCTAAATATTTTGATGTAGATTTTCTTCTCAATAGAGACCTGACATTCTTCTGCCTAGCCAAGTAGCATGTTTGTGTTTGTGACTTCTTGGGTGCAAAGGAAGTAAGCAGTCTATTTCCTCACAAAAGGAAACTCTCAGTTAGGATGCTACCCTTCTGCTGATTTCGCCCGCGTTCACTATTGCCAAAAAATTATATTATTGGTTTTAGATTATTTTTAAGAGTTTACACTAGAGACAATGTTGACTGTCTCAGTTTAAGCACAGCCTTCACCCATTCCTGATTAAATGACAGGAACTGCTGCTGCTACTCATATTTATAGGTGACTTTCTTTCACCATGGAAAGAACCTAACACAGCCCTACTAATCAGGTCCTTAATAAAAAGAACTTGAGAATTCAAGCACTGGCTCAATTGTGAATTGTATACAGAACACAATTGATGGCCTGCTAAATATCAACATTTCTCAAAAATAAGAAAAATACTCCTCACTGCTTGCTTGGCTTGCTTGACAACTGGTTACAGTGAGCAGTTGTCCCCAAAATAACAGGATAACACACCTGTGCTAATCCCATCAACCAGAGCCAGAACGAGTACAGCTGCCAAGTCAGTTCCAATGTGACTGTATCCTTCCATCACACAGTGTAGCAGGAAGCCCTTTAGGTTCATTGATTCTGTCCGTGGAGAACATCCACAGATCTTCAACAGGGGACTGAAAAGAGAGATTTATTGAGCGCAGAAGTATTCTGCCCTACAAAGGCAAAAGACCTCGCCAGAGTGTAGAACTGAGAAAAATGACTTTAAAGTGTTTATATTTTATGCAAAATATGGGAATATGTGGCACAGACAACCCACAATCTTCCCAAAAAAACAACAAAATTGACTGAATATATTTTATATTTGTCCACAAGACAAAGCAGATATATTACAATAAATAATTTTTGACCAAAATTGAAGTTAAGGCCTTTGCCTTTGGAGGGCAGAATTTATATAAATATACTGTATATTTTTTATTAAATAGTAATACAAATAAATAAATACAAAAACTTTACAGGTGACTAATATCACCATGAGTTTTTTTAAACAATTACTAAAATAGTTAATATCTTTTCATAATTATTATAAATTCACACCCTGACCACCTGCTCTGACAATATTGTCCAGTGCCTCCTGCTTTAAAGAAAGAGTCAAAATCTTGAGAAAAAGCTCCCTCAGTACCTATACATGAGAACTGATTAGGCATGTGCACGCTCATGGACTCATGCACATACACACACAGCAACAAAGACCGTTATCTCAGCAGTGTGGTTGAAGTGTTGTGGTAATGTTGAAATAACACTTTTAGGCTATAATGATAATTCTATTCTGTGATAATCAATGTGATAATCAATTAGTCATGATAGATTGTATGATAAAAATGTAAAAGTAATTTCCAATAAAGAAAGCTTAGTGTTTCCTTACAAATAGTTCACCCTTAAGGCAATCTCCGCTAACGCGGGAACATTGGTTTACATTTTTATGAAGTTGTCACGCTAAAATTTGGTTATATTTGTTGAATGGTCTCAGGTATTCGTATGAAATTCATCATCTAAATCTGTTGCTTCTACAAATTCAAAGCCATGTGCAATGCATATCAAGCATAAAAAAATTAACAAATGAGCAATTTTAAATAAATAACTAAACTGTGATGTGAGGTGATCATAAAGGGATGCCTTTTTTAATATTAGCAAATTACCTGAAATACCGCTTAAGACTAACTGCTTTCCAACTGTTCTTCTCCACTCTCAACAGATCAAAGCAGAGCTTTATTATTAACCTAGTATCATAAAAGACAATGAGACATTTAGACTGCCCACACTAAAGACCCAGAATGACTTAACAGCTATTCCACCGCCACCATAAAACGTCTGTGTATCAACAGGTACTGTATGACCACACCAATACAACAGCTCCCCTCCCTTTCTGAAACTAGGTTTCTGTCATCAAGTCACTTAATTTAAATACTGAAAGAGCACAATTAAAAATAGAGCACAGCAACACAAATGAATTCACTTGTGGAGTTGATTTGCAGAAAGTACAGTATTCCAATTAAATCTAAACAACATTTGGACATAGAATGAGCAGTTGAGAACAGCGGGGAGCTGACAGCTTGATGGAGTTGGTTGTTTTGCATGAATTGCAAGCGTTCAGCACAGGTACTGACCTTAGAGAGGGCTGTCCACTAAAGTGTTGTCCTGATTGCCATACATGCTGGAGTCCTCGGGGTCAAGTGCCTAACCTCCAGGGGCGGGCACCTCCCCAGACTGCTCACTACTGTACTTCCACAGCACAGAAAGAAACCCCTGTCAACAGCTCCTAGCCACACGCTGCCACAGAGCTCCGCAGATACGTGAGAAATAGCACCAGCTAGCCCACCAAACCGTAGAACAACACTGAGTTGCTGCGATCTTGTGTGCGTTAGTGTGTGTGAGCGCGCCCCGGCATGTGTGTGTGACTAACTGAGGCTGTGTGCGTGTGTTTTGGGTTGAGGAAATGAGTAATATCTAGCAGTGAGAAGCATGTCTGCTATGCAACACTCTACAGAAACAGCAGACCAGTTGCTGTTACCGCCCACTCGCCTTACTCACTGTGAAAGGGATGGACAGACACACGCGCACTCCAGCTCGTGCGCGCCGTGCTCCACTGAACACACCGTGTCTTTCTCACACTTCGCCACAAGGGTGTCTTTTCTTCAATAATCAAGAGGAACAAGGGAGGCGTTGATGAGTGAGTTGCTGAGAGACGAACAGGGAGATGGGGGAAGTCTTGTCCTACACACTCTCAGACCAAAGCTTCAGCTGCTGCCTCTGACTCAAAACTAACCCTTGTTCCTCTCTAATGCGCTCTCTCTCTCTCTCTCTCTCTCTCTCTCTCTCT
>JACXGM010019748.1:0-18225 GCA_016801145.1 Umbra pygmaea
TATATACAAAATGGAGTATGCAGGTGTGGTGAATCATGATAATTGAGTCCGGGTATGGGAACTGTAGTTCTTAGGAGGTATGACTAGGGAAACTGTAGTCCACAGGAAGTAGAACTGATGAATGGGAATTGTAGTTCTGAGCGGGATGGAATGGGGAAGTGGCAGTGTCCAGGGAAGGGGAACTGGGAAACGTTACAGAGGCAAACTTGAAACAACACTTTTTATGGATATCTTTCAGAAATGGCTTTCTTTTGCCACTCTTCCATAAAGGCCAGATTTGTGCAGTATACGACTGATTGTTGTCCTATGGACAGACTCGCCCACCTCAGCTGTAGATCTCTGCAGTTCATCCAGAGTGATCATGGGCCTCTTGGCTGCATCTCTGATCAGTATTCTCCTTGTATGAGCTGAAAGTTTAGAGGGACGGCCGGATTTTGGTAGATTTGCAGTGGTCTGATACTCCTTCCATTTCAATATTATCGCTTGCACAGTGCTCCTTGGGATTGTTTAAAGCTTGGGAAATCTTTCTGTATCCAAATCCGGCTTTAAACTTCTCCACAACAGTATCTCAGACCTGCCTGGTGTATTCCTTGTTCTTCATGATGCTCTCTGTGCTGACCTCTGTGCTGACAACTGACCTCTGAGACTATCACAGAGCAGGTGCATTTATACAGAGACTTGATTACACACAGGTGGATTCTATTTATCATCATTAGTCATTAAGGTCAACATTGGATCATTCAGAGATCCTCACTAAACTTCTGGAGAGAGTTTGCTGCACTGAAAGTAAAGGGGCTGAATAATTTTGCTCGCCCAATTCGACAGTTTTTTATTTGTAAAAAAAGTTTGAAATATCCAATAAATTTCGTTCCACTTCATGATTGTGTCCCACTTGTTGTTGATTCTTCACAAAACTTACAGTTTCATATCTTTATGTTTGAAGCCTGAAATGTGGCAAAAGGTCAAAATGTTCAAGGGGGCCGAATACTTTCGCAAGGCACTGTATGTTGATTGTTTCTCACCTACTAGGCTTGGTCCTTCAGTACATGGTGTCACATTAAATAGTCTGCCCTAGCTTCAGCCATAGAGTTAGTGTTCCAGTCAGCCTATATCTCTATTTTAATGTAAAGATAATAATACATTAGGTCCATGTTGTATTATCACATCAATTCTGCTGGCCTGGATACAGTTGTGGTCTTACTATTCACTCTGGCCCTCTCGTCATCCCTCCTTTAACAACTTGATTTTACATGGCAAGCACAGAGCAGTCATTTCCTGGTTTAGTGTTCTATTATATGAAAATGTACACTCATACATTATTTATGAATATTTAACATGTGACTTTGAAATGTGTATCAATAAAGTTTAGAAAAACTATTACAGTGCTTATTTCTTCTGTCATTAATGGAAGGATGGGGGGTAGAATACAAAAAAATCTGATTCTGGCACTGATCTGGTACATATTGCCAAGTTTTGGGTGCTCGGATCTGGGCCAGAGTACTCAGGCTAAATCTGGACCGTAATTCATTTTGACACTGGGCCGGATCTGGGGGCCGGATCTGGGCCAGAGTATCTGGGGGCCGGATCTGGCGTCTATATGAGCATATACAATCGCCTAGTCATGTCGTAGCTGGTTTTAAGTCGACCATCGACAGTTACGATTTTATGGGTTATACTCGAATTGTCAATGGAGAAAATGTATTGTATTCTTACTTCTGGAGTCAGCTGTGAGCGGGACTGTTGAGGTCTATGGTGTTGGAAAAATGACCTGGAAAACGATTTTGAGGTGTTTGATGGTTAGTGTCCCTTTAACTGCTTATCATATTCTTTTGCTCCTCACAGATAATAAATAAATGACCAACTATACTCTTTTTGTCTCATTTCTTTAATTGGGTTCTCTATATTTTTAGGACTTGTGTGAACCCCGTGAGATTCTTTTGGCCGGTAATGTAGCCTAATTGTAAGGGAGTGATCAGAATTTAAAATAAGGAACCATGGAGGGAAATGGGGGAGGGTCATGGGTTTCTAATTTTAGTTGTGGGGGGGTTCAGTATTTTTTTTAGTTTTTTTCTGGGGAGGGTTGTGTAATTTTATAATCAATAATGCTGTAGAAACACAAACCCAAATAGTAGGCCCAGGTAGGAAGCTGAAAGAGTGAAGGTACAAAGCAATTTCTTTCATTTTTGCCATGTTTTTCACCTGTTTTCAACTATTTTATTTTAATGGGTCGACCATGACAATAGTAGTAAATGTGTAGGGGGGACTCCCAGTATGTACTTGATAAAAAAAAAGTATTTAGTATAAATTGAAAACTGGTCCAACAGAAACAAACACCACAAAAGGGTTAACTTTGTGTGCATTCTTCTTATACAAAATATACTAGAAGTATCTGAAACTTGCTTTAAAAAGTTCAAGTGTTCACCTGTCAAGTAATCATTTAATTATACTTAATATACATACTCCCATCTCCTGTGCATTGGTGGGAGGACGAATGAAATACCCATCATACTTTGGAATATTCAGATAGAAATATGATATGTAGAACAAACAGGCACTTCGAGACAAACAAAAACAGTTTTATGCTCAATATGGCTGAATTGTCTCACATCAGATCTATATTATGGAATGTATATCTAGGGTGAGTTGTCCTAAAGCGGGACACTGCCTAATGTGGGACAACTAAGGTTTAATGTTTTTAGGTCCCCCATAAAAACATTAATGTCAGTGAAACTATTTTTTAGCCATAGCTGTAGTGTGATGTGATCAAAAATAATTGCTATTCTGAATGTGTTATTTGCAATTTATGCTTTATATGCCACAAAAGTCTCAAATGCAAAAATTGTCCCACATTAGGGCAATTAACCCTACGTTCGAAAACATTATGCAGCTGAACGTGGACAGATACTTCTACTGTATGTCGAATTGGATAACGGTGAAGTGACGTGTCTGAAGAGATGGGAGGGATATTATAAATACCTAGTTAGAGACAAATTCCGTTGTTTTGATCGCAGTATCTAACGGGTCTATCGTTACGGAAAAACGGAAGCACAACAATTATTGTAAAAAATGAATAGAATTATTCTCAGCGTTTTCGCAGTTAGCCTGTGTTTTGCAGTCGGTAAGTTACCATTTATTTGTAATCGTTTTAAAACGTAACTGTTACTTTCCACATTTTGATAGTCCCACCTAATAGCAATTTAGCCTATTTATAATTGTTTTACCTTATTAATAGAAAATTTGATGTCGAAATGTTTGTCTTTTTATAATATGTATTTATATTATTATTTAATATTTAAATCATATATATATATTACGTTATATTTCGTTTTCTTAGGTTTATTCATTTTCCAGGAATGTCATTTTAAACTAGTCCAAATAACTGTTCACATCTCTTTATTCTCGACAAAATTGATTTAGATGCATAAAACTAAAAGTAGGCATACTTTAGCATACATTTTCCAAGTTTGAATCTAGCAGATTATTTTTCGATGATTTTATAAAGAAATACATTATTAATTCATGCTAAACGGGATATTTCACCAAAATAACAGAATTACATGGTTTTTTGGTAACCTTAATTGTGAATCGTATGGTATGACAGCAATCCATGCATTTTTTTACTGTGGCCACTTTCAAATGGAAAATTAATGTTCTTTGGTCAAGACATCCGAATGTGTGTTGTAATTCAATGAGACAAATCAATTGTTTCTTAAGCTGCCCCTATCTTAATAGACTGCTTAAACTTGCATGTCGCTTGGTCTGTTTATTCAATGTTTAATGAAACTATTACTATTAAAATGTGTTTTCTTGTAGATTAATGTTTCCAACATAGCCTATTTGACATTTTGACATTGCCTAATGCATATAGGAATAACCTAGATCGCGAGTCAGGACTACATTCCGCATGTAATAACCTAAAAAAATACTGTCACTAAACAGACTATATCCACAGTAATGCGACTCTTTTTAGAGAATGGTTAATAAAATGTGATTTAATCATTAAATGAATCGTTTACGCCCCGTATGATGTTATCCGTCTGAAGTTTCTAACCACACCCTTAACATTTTCTTAAATTTTCTACTTTTAAACATGTTCTTGAACTTTGAGAATGAAACGGTTCTGTTGCCAAACCGCAGAGGCGTCATGCCCATTGAAACCCCGCTCAGATTTTTGAGCCAAGTGGATTTTCTTTTTAATATCTTTATTTGTGGGCACATCATGTTTGCGTGTGTTTTGTGCACACTGTGCCCGCTTAAAAAAAATTGGTGCGTGACGCTTCTGGCCAAATGTTTTGTAATGTAATTAATACAAACAACCCTGGTGTTTTGAGTAGCTACCTGCAAAGTTATGGTGACTTGTTCTGTTGACACAGGTCAAACGGATAGTGGCATATGAATAACACCTTCTATAACATTTACAGTTAGCCTACCTACATAGAAGTCAAGCAACAAATGCGTTAAAAACCTGAGCCAGGATCCACATGGAAATTGCCGCATCTTATTAGGCAGCATTGCCACCATATGGACAACTTTTTACACGTTTTGAAAATTGTATAGTGGTTTTTCCATCAACGTCACTATATTAAGCATTACATCTTGTGTCTATGCTTGAAGGGACAGTTTACTAAAATTACAAAGAATTACATGCTTTGCTAACCCTAAGCTTTTCATGGTATGAAATCAACCCATGCTTAGCTTTTCTTTCCCTTAAAATTTGTGGCACATGTCCAACTCAAATTAATGTGAAAGAAGTAACATTTTTGTGTTCAAATCACAATTGTTTTTTTTGAGTAAGGGAAATGTTTTAAATATTTTTGGTGAACTGTTTCTTTTTTTTAAACAACTATTTTTTATAGCCTTATGGCTATTGTCAAAAGAGGGTTTCGGGGTCTTTGGTATAAATAATTTTTCATAATCATATTATATATATATATATATATATATGGCAGTCATTACAGTCATCCAGTATTCTAATGACCTAAAACTCTTTGATGTAGTTGCACGGAGTGAACTGTAGAGGGCAGAAATGGTCCGATGTCAACTTGACATTGTGGTCCTCTGCTCCATAACTGGTCCAGGGAAAGGCCGCTTTGTCTTTTGGTTAGAAATGGGATATCTAGAGACCCACCTCCTTATCCACAAAGATTCATAATGCATCATTAATGAATAAGACTGTATGGAGAAATAGCATTCTGATCATATGCCTGATCCTATGATACCAATTCATCAATTTCTTAGTTTATCTTTCTGCTGTTCCTTAACAAATCTCAAATCTTCTTGTCACAACGTGACAGCAAGCTAGAATTGTACATCTGTAGCAATTGATGTAAGCTGGCCTGCATCCAATAAAATTTTGCCAGCTGTAAATGTATTTTCTGTGCTGTTATAATATGCCAGTAGATTGTTTTAAGATAAAGGACTCAACATGCCAGTGCACATTTTATTAGATTATATAAATCCTGACAATTTCTAATATGCATGACCAGGTACACACGCATTGCTTCACGCCTGCACTGAGGACCTTCTTTAAGATTACATCTGTCCTAGGTTACAAAGACTGTTCTTCATATCAGATGCGTTAAAAAATGTAATTTCTATTTGTCAATGTTGCAACTTGATTGAAACATGACGGATACACCGGTGTTGCCCACATGTAAAAAGCATGCAAAAATATATGTACATATATGTATAGGATTTCTCAACATATATGTACATATGTGTCCTGAATGTAACTGAAATATATAACTTGTTCTTCCCACAATATCATATAACATTACATATTATATATTTTAACATGTAATATAATATGTTAAGATAATGAAATGTGTTTATTCAGTATTTTAAGCACTTCTCATCCACACATCATGGAATAAACCTTCAAGACATTATTTTTCATGAGAACCTCCTTGTTATTGTGAGTTTATAACTATTGTTGGCATTGGAAAAAACAAACATAACCACCAGTTTAGGCCATATTGCATTACATTAACTACTGTGAAAAAGACCATTACTATCTTATACAAACAAGAGTAAAAATCTGTAAATTGTACAAAATGTATTCGCATCATTTTAATAAAATGCATTGTAGGCAAAAAAACAACTGGGTATGGTCAGTCATATCCATTTAATAAGGGCCTATATTCACAGTATCATACAGCTGCCAGTGCTGGAATGTTTACCAAACTCCAAGGTTTTGACTTTAGTCATGGTCAAGCAGCATATAGCACATTTTTCAGTTTCAGTATAATGATCCACTTTGTACTACACGTTTACATTTCAATAGAGACCTATTATGAAAACAACAGGAATGATATTCCTCTGCAAATGTATTTCAAAGAAATGACTAGATAATAGAATAAACACATGACAGGAGCAGCGGGCCATGCAGTGACGTTTGGGTATGCACACTAAAAGTGACGTCACAGGTCCGGTATAAGGAAACATCCTCAAAATAAAGCCTGTCAAATGCGCTTATCTCGTGAACCCTATGCTAGCAACTAATTGTTGGTACCAATGAAAAGATTCGGCTGCCAGTGCATACCCAAACGCCACTGCCCCTCCTGCGATTGCTTGATATATGTCAATATATTTACATATATTTTAGGCATATTAAAACATATTTGAAAATGGCCAAACTAAAATATGTAAATATTTATGAAGTATATGGCCAGATAATAAATATATTTGTATATGTTTAAAAAAATGTAGGCACATAAAAAATATATTTTTTCACATTATATGTCAATTATATAATCCTTCCATGTGGGTGTTTTCTGTATACCGAAGGGTGTGGTGGTGATTAAACTGGTTGATTGAGATATTTTCTAAGACTGCATTTTATGGTAATCTCTCACAGACATACCTGACGTCATACTGTACAGAAACAAGTTTTGGCACTATACAGGAGATTACACTCTTGAAAAATATCCAAAAAGGGTTTATTTAGCTGTCCCATGACAGAACACTTCAGATTCCCAGAAGAACCCTTTATTTGTTCAGTGGAAAGGGTTCTATATATACATTATATATGCTTCTATATGTAACCAAAAAATAGTTAATCTGGAAAACATAAAAGGTGTTCCCCTCTGGCAATAACTGAGGAACCTTTTTTGGATGATTTTTTATGAGTGTACATGGTAGGTCAGTACATACCCGGTAGATGTATTCACTCTGTTGACCAATTTGTTTCTGTGGCAAAATGTTTGAGTTTCTGTTGGAGATATTTAGTGTAGTCTCTGTCAGGTTCATTCAGTTTGAAGAGCATGTTTTGTAATGTTTTGTTGGATGAATGTTTATACCCACAATGGAGTCCTTAAACCCTGTGTAGCAGCAGGGTTTGTTTTGGTGGGGGGTTAAAGCCAGCTTTAACTACTGCAATAGGCCACAGTAAAAATCCCCTTGACTTCCATATTATCCCACACTATGTTTTCTTGTGTGTAATTATCTGCCTGCCTCACCCTTTATCCATATAATACTAATTCTTTGTTTGAGGTACTAATACTTATAGTACATAACATTCCATGTTGTTAACAATTACCTTCAAGGGCGTAGGAACGAGTTTGATGTTGGGAGGGACCCATTGTACATTTTTTCTCAATAAGTATTTTTGGAGGGACGACATTGAAAATGTAGGTTTGAAACCTCTGTTTTACATATAGTTTCTGCTCCGTAATACATTGACATTGCTAAAGTAGGCAAATATTAAGTAGAAAACCAATTAGCCATGAGAATGTCATCAATTAGAATTTGTGGACAGATTTTGGACCCCTTTAGCTCTAGGCAATGGGTGTTTGAACACTGGCTCTGCTGCTGTCTGTGCCCCTTCCTCTCTGTCTCCCCCTACAGACCTCTCCCCAGCCTATGCTTCCTAACTTGTCTGTCATTAATATAAAAATAATTATTAACCTCCCCCATCCATAAAAATATCCTTAAAATATTTGTGAGATAGTGAGATAGTGATTTAATGTTGTAGTTGGCTAGTGAAATGTATCAGTAAAAGCTAGTAAAAGAAAAATCAGTCCACGCTATTGTTAACAATTTCAAATACGGTGGACTCCATTCAAGCTTTGCTTGCTAGCTAAAGCTGTCTAGACTGACTACTAGACACTAGTTATGATGTAGAGTTAATAGCACACGCATTGTTTGGGAGGAGTTCCTCTTCACCTGATCTATAATGCAACCATGATGACGCATCGGTTGGTTGTTGCATATAACTCATTGTGTCGCACTGTGCTCAGTCTTTTGTCCTCAATTAAGGGTGATATAAAAGACTTGTTTGAACAGGAATGCAGCTTTGCATGTAAGCCAAGCCACAGTTCTGTTTGCTCAACCAAGCTGACTGTCATGGGTGTGAAGTCATGGTGGAAGTGACTCAAAAACCGGTTTGGCCAGATGTGTGAAAGGAGTTGTATCAAGGCTTAGCTACCAAACCTCCAGACACCTTGTGAATTGTGTATATCAATTGTGTAGGTTTGTTCATTACTTCTCACAGTATGTTAACTGTATTACAAGGGTTGATTGGTGTGGTGCTAGGCTGAGCTTGTGCCCACACTTATATTTTATTGTTTACAGGTAAAGGGAATAACTAACCAACTCCTTAGTGGGAGTGCTTTACTTATAGGGCCAGCTGGTTTCAATAAACACAGATTTGGCCTGGTTATGAACTAAAAAGCATGGCCAATGGTGAAATAACCTTATTTTTTTTTTAGTCTTTGAATGTTTCTCAAATCATAGTTAAAACCTTGATTTAAGTGGAAGAACATCTGAAGTTGACCATCTTGAGTTAAGTATTGCTAAAAGAAACCTTGTGGCATGCTTTGAAATGTATATTTTACAAATTTCTTCTGGGGATGTGTACTGCACCTATTTCCTTGAGGATGTATCTATCAGTGCCACAAGCACACCTTATTTTATATTGGAGCCTACAGCATTAAAATAATAATTGAAATAATTAACTCATAACTTGGCAACAAGATTGTGACTATCAGTGTACAGTTTGTATGTGGTTGTCTTTGTTTTTTTTGTGGATCAGGAGTGGCACATTCTTGTAACATGAATGTCTGAGGAAACAGGGTTTGACCGAAACCAGGGTTTGCAAGGGAAGGCAACTGAATGTTCCTTAACTTAATCTTCAATTGTTTAAAGGATGAGATCTTTTTAACCAGATTTTCAAGATTGAAGGCACAACTATGCACGGGCGTCATTTTGGTTTGAAATGTGCTGGCGACAAAAACGTTGTCGGTTGTGCATTTTCAGAAGTGCTAGGTAGTGTTTCGTAGACCGGGGAGGGGGGGTGCTAGCGTACGGGCTGAGCAGAGGCTGCACAGTTTAGACCAGTGGTCTAAATTATGTTGCTAAAAGCACCCAGACTCTCCCAATTGCCACCCTGCATCGGGTCATTTAATCAAAAAAAGTGGTAGGGACAAAATGACTTATGTCGAACTCGGGTTGACCGCTCCCACCATAATCTACGCCTATGCAACTATGCTCTTCCCTTTTTTAAATAATAAAGAAATACTTTTTTAGTCATTTATAAGGGAAGCTATGCTCTTGTCTAATTAATTGAATGACTTGAAAGCAAATAACAATGGACTGAGTAAAATTTTGCATGCTTATAGAAGATTTTCTGCTCCCTACCTGGAGTCATTGTTTTTTTAAAGTTTGGTATTGTTTTACAAGTTACAATTGGGTGTAGAGAACATTAATTTATATAGAAGGTTTTCTGCAATTCTGCACATCAATCTGTAGGGTGAAATGGCAATAGGGTAACACATTATCTTCTCACAAGTATACAAATGTTTTCCAATTACTATACCTGTAGGTCAGGGCAAATACAAGTTTAGACAGCCAGTTAAATTAACTATTATAGAATAGAATAGAATATCTTTATTTGTCATTGTAATAAATACAACAAAATTAAATGCAGTCCTTGTCAATTGCCTAACATCTATGAGGTAATACATGCCTAAATAAATAAATAAACAAAATAAAAATGCTACTACCACATATATATTAATGCTAAAAACATAAGAAACACACTCATACAGGCATCCACATTTACAATTGCACATAGCCCTATTGACATGGATCAGTGTTGGGATCTGTTTGTGAACTATATACTTTTTGCAGCGTTATTCAAAGCTTTTATTGCTGTTGGATAAAATCAGTTTTGTAGTCTGTTTGTTTTTGTTTTCATGGACCTATATCTCCTGCCTGATGGCAGTAGTTTGAATAGTGTGTGACTGGGGTATGATGAGTCCTGTACGAGGGTTTTTTCCTTTTTAATGTGCTTTTTTGTGACCCCCTGGAGCTTTTTCCTCTGTCCCACAGTACAAATAAATAGTATGCTAAAGTATTATTTAAATTAATGTCCGCTAATGTAGTGTGTTTTGACATAACAAGAAAAAACTATTGATTTACAACCAAATTAGGAATTGTCAGCAGGCATTTTCTTTGTCTTACACTCAGTATGGTGGGTGAGTTTCACTCATTCACAGGTTGTGATCATCAGTTAAAAAAATTAAGGGAATGGGGATTTTAGCTAAACATGTATATCAATTATGCATGAACTTATCTTGTGTGTACTTTGAAGTAGCCATTTTGTAGTGCTACACCCAAAACATCGCCCCAATGATTTGAGAAGGCAAAATAGTCAAACAAATATGAGCACCTAATGAATGAAAAACATAGTTTTGACCTGCACAGAGTGAGCCTTTCATCTGCTGAACTGAAACGCAAACAAAACCGGGACTGAATCAACATCTGCCCATCCCGTGATTAGACACAATCTCAATGACGTAGGTCTCTATTAACACACATTAGGTCAAATAGGGCATTTTTAAGAATGTGTAACATATTTTGAAATACTTAATAATGTATGGTCTCTCTCCCCTTGCTCTTCCTGTCTGTCTGTCTGTCTGTCCGTCCGTCCGTCTGTCATTCCAGGCCAGGCCCTTCAGTGCTACAGTTGTGAGGGCATCTGGAATTTGTGCGTCACCTCCTTAATCAACTGCAATACTGGGCAGCAATGTTACAGCGGTGTTGGAAAAGCGGGTAAGGACCAGGTCCAATGAAGCCCAGGCTGGGCTGACACAGGTCCTAGGTGACTGAAATGGGTCGTAATGTAGTCATTTAGTAGACGATCTTAACCAAGAGCGAGGACGAATAACCACATCACAGTCATTTATAGATATTAATTTACTCAGCTAGAATTGTTGTTTAGAAAAGACACGTACAAGACGAAAAAGCATAACATGTACAGTACATAAAAGCGTCACAACAACTGAAAATGAATGCTGCTAGTGAAGTTGTGAAGACATGGATTTCAATATCATTCTTGGATGTTCATGAAGGCTTTAGGTGGACTTGCCACATGTTTATGAGCATCAGAAAATCACAATGAAATAATTTTAAATGGTTGTACAGTACGATGCATACACTGACACTTACTGAACATCATTCACTTTTGTTTCAGACAAGTACAATGAAGCAAAGTATCTTATTTGTGTTTTTTTTCATCCATAGCTTCCTTTGTGGACATTACAACCAAAGGCTGTCTGAGTCCAGCAGATTGCAACCAGACATCAACAGTCAATTTTCCCGCTGGCACGAACACCACAGTCTACAAAGTAACAAAAACCTGTTGTAACACTAACCTGTGTAATGCTGCCCCAGGCCAGCTCCGTATGAGCGTCGTTCATTTGGCCCTCACAACCCTAATCATGACCGCAGTGACCAAGGTTCTGGTGTAACAGGGTCTAGCCTTCTGAAGCGTGTGCACACACAAACCCCCCGACACAAACTCTATTTTTGAATGACAGTACAAACACAAAGTTTAAACATTCAAATGAAATCCTTAGCACAATTCTTTCATGTACATCAAATCCTCTATGAACTTAGTACATTTTTTTATTATTTAAATGAGATCATTTGCTTTATCCTCAATTGAACTGTAATCCTCTCAATTTGTCTTATGACTTACTTCCAATGCATTTCAATTGCAATAAGAGCTTTCCCTCAACCCACAATCTATTGTGCTTAAATGCCATGGAAAGCATTATGATTTCAAACTGCCTTTGACACCTTGGTAAGATGGATTTCTGTCATTGTGAAAAATCTAATGACTTTGTTCATACTCACATAAAAGCATTGGGGATCACCATTAAAGGCAATCTTTTCCATATTTGGTGTCACACCTGTTTATGTGTGATGGGTGTTGGCCTGCATGTAAAGCCATTCAGCCCCGATTCTCATGTTCTCTTCTAGAACATCTGCTTAAACAGGGAATTAAAGATTGTATGTAAATATTACAAGGTTACCAAGGATCACAACAGGCATTACCACACATGAAGTGCCTTAGATAAGCATACGTTTCATACCTTGGGGATTCGCCAACTTGTTGGTTTTTGGACCAGTGCTCTAACCACTGCCACAATTAGTAATTCATTATATAAACTAAATTACTTTTCAAAACATTTTCAATTTGTTATTCACTGTTAATTCTTCAACTATTTCTTCCTATTAATAATGAAGTGTCTGTATGACCTCATAACATCCATTCTTGAGCATTGTGATGACCTTGTTCTAGATCTAAATATGGCAAAAGTCAACAACATTTCATCTTGTTTTGACCAACTGTTGTATCTTCGTCCACCCTGCACATCTCTTTTTGCATTAAAAGTAATGTTTGTATTTATCTGGTAAATTATATTAATGATTGAAGAGAATTCAATCAAGCTTCAACGTTTTATTTTTTATTATTATTATTTGGGTTCTTTATATGTTTACTGGAAAAGTTAATGGTACTTATTGGGGAAGTCTTGTATTAATTTGATGTTAGCTGTAAATGGCTTGACTGATTGGGTATATCTGAAACATTTGACTTAAGACATATTTCAATTGGAAATGTGCACTGTATTTGTAGGCTGTATGACTAATTGAAAGATTTCAATAAATGTAAACATTTACGAACCCTCACTGCCATTGGAATTTTTGCAACTTTTCTCAATGTCAAGGCATTTTCTCGCAAACTGAGTTTAAAAAGCTTCCAATGTTGAACTCTGAAACCAGAAGTCAACAAAGTTTTTTCAATAAACCAGACTTTAAAGTTTAAGGGCCCTATCTTACACCCAGCGCAATTGACTTTTTACACAAACGCATGTATCATTCCTATCTTACACCCGACGCATATGGGACTTTTCCCTCCACAGACGCGCGTCAGTAAATTAGGGAATGAACTTGCGTTCATTGGGCGGTTCAGCGAAAAGAAGAGGCGTGTTCCGGCGCAAACGTTTCCTGGTGCTATCTTGCAGTCCCCGAAAACAATTCCGCCACTGACCAGGAAAAACCTGGTTTAAAGTCAGTTGCGTGTTATTCATATGCTATTTTAAGGGCGCATGCTTAACCATAATGTAGCGTGTGCACAACGCGCATACACTTTGCTCCTCTCATCTACATAAATGCAGCAGTTCTTTGTTATTGCAATATATAATTAGAAGGAAAAATATTACCACACGAGGAAGTCATTGTGGTGTCCGAAAATGTGAAAAATATGTATACATCTAGTGTACACATTTACTCAAATTATTCATAATGAATTATTTGCACTGATATACATCAACCTCAAGGGAACCCATTCAATCAACAAGTATACACACATAATTTGCGATGCTAATAGTAAAATCATCCATGTCTTTGCTCAAGCCACGACTCATTTATGGCAACTTTGCCATGAGGAATCCCCCCTTGGATGGGTGGCTGTGAAGGGGACAACAGCTATCCGTTAAAGACATGGTTAATGATGACAATTATGATGCCAGCAAGTGCGTAATGCTGTTTAATCAAAAACACACACAAACAGGCAGTGTAGCCTAATTGAACAAACATTTGACACACTGAAAATGCGCGTCAGGTGTTTGGATGGAACAGGTACACTACTCAAGTCGCAGCATTCTTTGTGGCTTGTTGTATTTTACGCAACATTTCCATGAATCATTGATGACATTAATTAGGAAATATTAGAGGACTTCAGGAGAAGTGATGTTGAAATGCGTGCCAGCCACTTAAATGCCCAGAAATGCAGAACGGGAGTGGAAAGCTTATTTGACAGAAGAGTAATCTCGGTCTAATGTTAGACTACATTGCAAAAATATTACCATGCATTCATAACCTCGTGATTCAGTGAGAGTGAGTCCAAAAAATCGGAACGTAGGCTATGTCTTGTGACATTTCTTAATTTTTACATTTTGTAAAAAGAAAAATCAATAGAAAATCGCTGTTATAATAGCAATCCGCCATGGAACAAGAGCGCCTGCTCTTAAAGGGAATGTGAGATGACGATCTGATTGGTTTATTGCACGTTACACCCAAACCACACCTATGACTAATGAAGCTACTTTAAACCTACCCATTTTAGATATGCGTCAGGTGCAAGAATCATTTATCCCGGCGGTAAAATAGCAACAGCCCCCGGGACCCTCCCACAACGTAACTTGCGTTTCGCGTTTGATACTTGCATTTCAGATCGTTAAAATAGGGCCCTAAGTCTTAAAGTTTAACAATAACAGTGTAGGATATGTTGCTAATGTACTGCTTTTCTGTACTGCATGTTTTATCTTTTTATCTTTCAGATCATAGTTTATTTAGTAAAATAGTTTAACCTTGCATGGATAATTTTGTGTACAATTTATGTGAGAATCAATCACTGTTTGTCATGTAGAAATATCCTCTCTCACTTATGGACTCAATCTGAATATTGTTTAGTACACAATCACACAAAACCTCTTAAACATTTGTTTTCTATAATCAAAAACAGAACACATTGGAAAATGAACATGAACAAAAACAAAGATGTTGACGGAGATCCTCAAACTTCAAAACCTGTTTCTGTACAGGTTAGGACATCAGGTAATGAAGTGGAATAGTGTCCAGGGGAAGTAAAGAAATGATATCAAAACAAAATAATAAACATAAGACAACAACACATGCAGAATTATGGGCACCCTGTTGGACCATTCTAAATGTCTTCCTACAAACATAATTTCTAAGGCCCCAAAGTTTAATTTACTTGCTAGGACTTCAAATAAACAGGGGAGTTCAGTTCTGGGCCCGTATTTATCAAGCTTCTTAGAATTACTCTTAAGAACACTGCTAAGACTTGACTTAAGAGTAAGAAAATTCTTGGCTCAAAGCTGCGCTTAAAAGTTAGTTATCAAACATCTCAGTCCTACTTTTAGTCAAGTGTAGGACTAAATCTTAAGTGTCAGACTTAGAGCTGATTCACGACACTTTGCTGTGCCGCAAACGGGATTTTGGATGACGACATAGGAAAGATCCAATCACTGAATAGATGTACTTGTTTAAGAATATTCTCAGAAAAATTCACATTCAATGGTGACATTCATAAGAGGAGTTGACATTCAACAAACATTTGACAATAAAGAATCCATTATGATATACACATTGTAAATCAAAGATCAAAAAAGGTTTCCAACACGTTTTCCACTATTTCTCAATTAAATATTTCAAAAGAGTGTGCTGTTAACCGACCTGCCTATATATAGCCTAGAGTTAATGATGTAATCATAGCCACCATGCATTCCAAAGTTTAACTGAACTGGAGAGAATAAGAAACACTGCTTGCTGAATTAGTCAAATTTCTGAGTGGAGATTGTGGAATCTTCGCTTCCACTGGCCAGCCTGAAGAGCCTCTTAGAAATCCGTGAAACTGCCACGGAGTATGACCATCAGAATCCGTGACAGTTCCACGGAATGGCCAAAAATTCTGTGAAATGAACACGGATCAAAATCCGTGGCAGTTTCACGGAAAAGTCCGCGATTGGCGGACCTTGCTGTTAACTTGATGTAACCCTTTCCCAAACCCCTAACCTAACCTTAACCACTCAGAAACCTTGCTGTTAATTCGATTTAAGCCTTTCCCAAACCCCTAACCTTAACCACTCAGAAACCTTGCTGTTAACTCGATGTAACTTGTATTTAGGGAGTAAAAAATGATAAAAAAGCACGTTTGCAACACGTCTGCATCGCGTTGGAATAGAAAACAGAATACATGTAAAGTGTCCGCCTGGATTCGAACTCGCAATCTTTGGTATGTTAGTCGCATGTTTAGTTGCTGGGGATGCCCACCCACCATCCCCAGCCTGCCAACCTGCAAAATCTACGCTATTTACACTCTGTTAAGTCATCATGCGATTCTGTGAAACTGCCGTGGATCCTTAACTTCTAAATCCGTGGCAGTTTTACGGAATTCTCTGACATTCCGTGGAACTGCCACGGACTTTGAAGTTAAGTGTCCGTGGTAGTATCACGGATTTCTAAGAGATCACGTTGCACTGGCCAATCCCTCTCCACCACACTTCGTGAGATACGATGTGCCCTGTGAAGGGATATATTATATATTGCCTATATTAGGATACAATGTTCTATTAACAAACTATGAAACAATTGTGTATAAATAGCTTACAAAAAGGCTACCTGTTGTAGTTCATTTGGGCTGCTGTCAGTGGCATATGCAGGGGTGAGCAGCCACGAGCGGCGGCAGAAAGTGGCTTTCAAACAGCTGCTTCGGGCCACTTTCATTCAATATCGCGCGTCATGCGTAGACCCAGGCCATTTCGGTACCACATCCAACATGTTGTAGTCTGCATCAAACTCAACTTGTGTTGATGCTGTGGTACCTCTTCTTATTCATATAAACATTCTCGTTGACGCTGGGAGGAATGATCTTTATATGAGTGCCATCCATTGTGCCTACTACTCTTGGGAAGCTTTTCATTGTTGGGAAGTCAGTGAAATGTGTGACAATGTGTTGAGCTGTAAGTTCAATAATTGTTTCCATTACAATTCGGCTTATTGATGGTTGTGATGGGCCAAATCATCAGCATTGCGTTGCTGCAAATGAAGCATAATCACCACCTTCAATTCATCTGAAAATGAATTGCTACATAAATGTCACTGATGAAATAAAGTTCCTCACTCAGTCGCTGACGAAGATGATGCCTGCTCTGTCCAAACAATACACTTTTTAATTAATTAAGCAGCGTCAAACCATTAAAAAAAACATTCTTCCTCTCCTAAAAGATTTTCACATCTCTGTTTACGCCATCATACGGAAGCCGAGAACGGCCATGGATTTTTTTTTTCTGACTCATTAATTCGTTATATCGATATAACAAATATCGTTTTATAGAGATTATTATTTTATTACTTATTAATTCGTTATATCGATATAACAAAGATCGTTTTGTAGAGATAACGAATTAATTAATAATGTGCTCGTCTTGAATTCAAACTAATGCGCTGCAACGAACGGCTTCCGTAGCGCCACTGGCTGTAACTGTAGCCTACCGCACTTCGGTAATGTTAGACAGAAATTGGCAGATTGCGGGTTTGCAGTTCAATAGTTCCTAAGCGAAAGGTTTTCATTACACAATAAGCAGCTCTATCCAACATTAGTAAGGTAGACAACAAGTTACAACACGGTTTTAATCCAAAAGAACCATCGAAATGTGGATAAATGAAGTGCAGCAATGTGAGCGTTCTGCCTTCAGCTGAACGTCTATACACCGTCTACAAAGTGCAAAATCGAAAGTCGATACAAACATACATTTCAATAGCTTCACTGTTATTGAGTCTATCACTTCCAAAATCACTTCACACATCTAGGGCCTCCCTATCAACTTACTACAACTGCTATTTATTTATATTTAAAAGCTATTTATTCACAATTATTTCATAGTTTATTAATAGAACACTGGATCCTAATATAGCTAGGCAATATATAATATATCCCTTCACAGGGCACATCGTATCACACGAAGTGTGGTGGAGAGGGATTGGCCAGTGGAATTGCAGTGCTGTTCACTGACCTACCTATATATAGCCTAGAGTTAATGATGTAATCATATAGCCACCATGGATTCCAGAAGATAACCGAACTGGAGAGAATAAGAAACACTGCTTGCTGTAGTTGAATTTCTGAGTGGAGAATGTGGAATCTGCGCTTCCATTGGCCAGTCCCTCTCCACCACACTTTGTGTGATACGATGTGCCCTGTGAAGGGATATATTATATATCGCCTATATTAGGATCCAGTGTTCTATAAATAAACTATAAAACAATTGTGAATTGAGCTTACAAAAAGGCTACCTGTTGTAGTTCATTTGGGCTTCTGTCAGTGGCATATGGAAAGGGGTGAGCAGCCACGAG
>JACXGM010019749.1:0-18216 GCA_016801145.1 Umbra pygmaea
GCTAGAACTGCACTGTAGCTAGTGTCAATGAGAGAAGCTATCAATGCACTGTAGCTAGTGTCAATGAGAGGACCTAGCAATGCACTGTAGCTATCAATGAGAGAAGCTAGAAATGCACTGTAGCTAGTGTTACTTACTGTAGATGGCTAGGTAAGTGTTGTGTCTACCATCTGAAATGCACTTAATGCACCACACATTTTCCTTCCACCAAAATGTGAAGTAAGAACCCTAGCCTAATATCTCAAAGACTAGTTGATAAAATGCTCAAAAGAAAGCAGTGAAATACTAATGGAAATGTTTCATACTGTCATTAGGCAGAGCAGGCAACAGATGGCACACAGACAGCAGAGCTGGGGACAGATAGGCAGGGACAGACTGATAGAGACTGGGAGTCTCAGGTAAGTTTGTTGAGTCTTCGATTGGCAACATTATGAAATGTTCTCTCTTTTTTAGACTGGTAAAATAGTTACATAATTGGACAGTGTCATGGATAAACCCACTCTCAGATAGTGACTGAACCAAGATTAGTTTAAGACAATGATATTGTTGGTTGTAAATACAAATACCTGCATACATACTGGACTGATAAGGAACACTGTTATAACTATTATAGTGGTATTGTAAGGATTTAAACATTTGAACATGTTGGGACAACCCTTCAGTTCACTACTTATCAATTGTCCAGTAGTATTAAGTATGTACTAATAAATAAAAACAGACCAGGGCACACAGAAACATAGATACTAATACTGGGGGACATAAAAGTTCCTCAATATGCATTTAACATATTACAATGTAGGATATGTGTTACAGCACTACTTTTGGTGTTTCTCTCAAGAATCACTTTTGAGTAAATGTAATTGCCCCCTCCAAAGTTAATATCTGAGTACAGTCTAAGCTAATTGAAGCGGCAACTAACTTTTTTTAAAGTGAATTTCCTATACTTATTTATCCATTATTTAACCACGGTCAGAATGTTTGCGAGGCAGGCAGCTAATATTTTCCGATTAAAGAGCTGCAGTATTACTGGAGTTCACTAGTAGCTTGAGATCAAGGAACGCATGTTGAAAGGTGTTGAATCTATACTGACGGTTCCACGATCCTGTGGCTTGGACTCATACCAGCGCCATCAATGAAAAATATTAGTCTGGAGTCCTGAGAGAAGCTATCTCACCTATAACAGCAAACAGTATGCCCGATCTGCACACAAGGAGTTGCTGGACAGTGACGTTGTGAGGTAGATAATTTGACTTATCTATTCCAAATCCCAGGCAGCGCTATGCAAACTTCTGCTGGAGGTTCTGGGCAAAGTTGGAGAAGCCGTAGTCAGGCTCAAACCATTGACAATCATGGCATATCTGTCCTGCAAGTCAGAGACCCACTACGCCACATGGACCCCCCCAAAAAAGGAACTATTTTTGAAAAATCTGCTGACTGGCAGGCACACTGATATTCATCATTTCGGGGGGAAGTAAGACTACATTGACATTCATGTCTAAATTTCACATCATGTTGTGTTGAGACCTCAGTAACTGCAAGGAGGATCTGTGCAGAAAGTGTTCTATTAGCACAATAACCTAAATAAATTACCTGGGAAGGTAACGATTGACAATATACATTTTCACCATTTACACATTAATAAATGTACATATATCCAATTAACATTTTTCAAGTCTTGTTTATGTACAGAAAACAATTGCAGAGTAAGCCTTGTGTATCCCAAAATGCATAATGTAATTAACAGATGTTTGCATACAATATAAAACCTGTGAAGGCTTCAGTAGAGAATTAACCAGACCCAGCCTCATTTAGAATGAATTCGCTGTGCCTCCAAATTTACAATCTCCATTTGGGTCTACTTTGAATATTTTTAGTAAATGATATGCATGCAAATTACATGCAGGAGAGAAAGGTAAGTGTCTATATTTATACACTTTCTCTCCACCCAGACCTAAATGTAATTTTACTCTCTTATTTCTGAACAAAGCTCTTGTTCTTTTAGAGATCATTTGTAATTCAAGCGTTGCTACTGGATTCTCCCACTGGTTAATTCAGACAAAACATACTACTTAACACAGTGGAGACACAAACTAAACATTAACAACAACATCTCTTGTCAGAACACACAAAAAATATTTTGCTATATTCTTGCCAAAGTGACTATAGAACTAAGGAGTATGTAATTGCATTAGTGCACATTAGTAGATACGTAACACTCTATAGCAGATGCATTTTCATGATCAACTGAATTGTTTAACAGTAATAATCTGAGAGTATAAATCTGAGTACTTGATTGGTGGCAGAACGAAGAGCCTACCCTTTAGGGACGTAGGTTAGTGCAATTCACCCTGTACTATATTGAAACACATCATTAACACATTATGTGATGTTTTACTTTATAAATGTAATATATATATATATATATATATTTTTTTTTTACTCATTTCAAATCTGATGACTGTCAAACACTTCAAAGAATTTGGGACAGTGGCAGGCGCGGTTCTAGCAGGGGGACAAACACATTCGCCTGGCAACACTATGTTATGTCGGCAACACAAACTCTGATTTGTCCATTCAGAATAATAGCGCTCGTTTTAATTCATCACAATAATCATTGTGAAGTCATCACAAGATTAGTGAATTGTAACCAAATGCAGTTGTATTGTGTGTAAAGAAACAAGAGTATATGATTGCAAAAAAAACATTTAACATGTTTTCAATTACAACATTTATTTGAAAACAGTAACAAATATGTTGTACAAAAGAATTGGAAAAATTAAATAACTAATATTAAGACTTATTCAGTTAGTGGATTTTTTTCAGGTTGTGGGAGAAGGTATCCCTTTGTCCCCATTCCATCTGCCCTTGCCTTTGACAGAAATGACAACAACATTCTTTGGACTGTCCGGGTTGGGGCATGGCTTTCTTGTACAGCAGTTGGCAGGTCACGCTGTGGGTCTCTTGTGTCATCTGTATCAAAATGGACGTGGTGTTTTGAACCAGTTTTCTGCTCTGTTCTAACAAATCATTGTCAGTGGTTCAAGCCTGACTATTGCTTCTCCAACTCTGCTCGGAACCCCCAGGATGAGGCACTGCAAATTGGCATATCGCTGCCCAGGATTTGGGATAGATAAATTGGATTATATACCTTGTCACACTACTCTCCAGTGACCCCTTGTGTGCAGATTGTTTCCCTGTAAATTCAATCACAGACGCATAGTTGGTGAATGTAATCATCCCATACAAAATATGACTAAAGGCTTCCGTGTTGGATTAGCAGTGCAAAAAGAATCGGCTGACTCTGCGATATGTGGTTGGATGAACCATGTGAGCGCCCCTCACCATCCAGCACCTGTCCAAGGAGCTGCGGAGCTGCTCACAAGGAAGGGTTAGTGGGAGTTCGGAGGGGAGAAAAAAAGCCTAGTGAATCCATGTTGGTTTTTGCATCCTTAGATTTCTACACCTGCTGTTTTTTGGGCTCTATGGTCAGTTTGAATTTAACAGTTGTACCACGTGTATTAATCGTCCACGTGTATTAATCGTCCACGTGTATTAATCGTCCACGTGTATTAATCGTCCACGTGTATTAATCGTCCACGTGTATTAATCGTCCACGTGTATTAATCGTCCACGTGTATTAATCGTCCACATGTATTAATCGTCCACTGGCTAGTGGCAATGCTTCTATATGTTGAGGAGGAACACAGTAAGCTGTAGTTTTAACATAAAATTTAGTTTTGCCAACATATCGACTCTACATAAAACCCTTATTTCCTTTTTTGTTCAACTTCTGATACAGATTATTATTAAAGATGTCAACCTCTTAATTTGATTCTGGGTGTTAACGTTAAGATTTATTACACAAGAGGGGACTAACTGTTGTAGTGTAATATTATTCTATACTGTATATGTATCCTGTCTGAAACTGTGCAAGTCTGTTATTAGAGAGTATAGAAGAATCAACAGCAGACATGCAAGAAATTTACTGACTGAGTAAAATGTGTTTGTCTGAGAGTTTCAATCGTAGGCAAGTGGATTTATTTTACATTGTAAAATAAATGATTGCATTAAGGCACAGCGTAAACAAAACAGTATTCTAGGCCTCATCAGAGAGAGGCAGAGATCATATTCAAGAGACGATAAACCACAGAGATTTAGGGCTACGTGGAAGAAAAGGTCAACACAGTAGAAAGGAAACTGTCACATTGTCACAGACCCTCCCATGACTGGGTGCTAGGGTCTGGTGCCTCCTTCTGGACATTACTCTCATATCTTCCTCCTGGACATCTACCCAACTCTATACAGTACATACACACCTGTGCCATATTTCCTCGTTAATCCTGCTCACCTGTTCAGTGTTGGCTCATTACTGTCATCATATATTCTCTGTATTTTCTATTGTGCTTCATTGATTGTGGATACACTGTCTATTTGTCACGCTACTTTGTAATATTTTATTATATTGCCCTGTAAGGTGTTTTTGTGTATTTGTTTTCTTGGGTGTTACTGTAGCCCAGTCTAAGATATAGACTTGCCAGAATTTGGCATTTGCTTGTTCTAAAGTAAAGGAAATGAGCTTCCTCCTGCATTCTTCCTTCTGATTTAGCACAGCACGTTACCGAATAAAAAGAACAATTGAATCCTACCATAGTCAATTATTTGGAACAATCCTATAGAACTCTTGGTTGAGTTTTATTATTGATTTCGTTTTATAGCATTTTCTAGGAGACAGTCCTGTCAGATTTCTACAGAGTTCTAATCCTCCAACATGAAAACTCATGGATCATGGCTACCACACTATTAAGTTGGAACCTAGGACGAAACATAGAGACCAGACTCTCATTGGTGACCAGTCCTCTTTTGGCTGTAGATTACCTTTTTAAGGCCACATCATACTTCAATATATTTACAGTTTCAGATGAGTCAATAAATAGTTAGAAGGTGGCCATAGACTTGAGGCATAATTTAAATCTGCAAACAGAAACAGATGGATTTAGACACGGACAACCAGGTGAATTTGGACAGGGAATACGAGGCGGATTTGGACAGGAATAACCAGGTGGATTTTGACAGTGAAAACCAGGTGGATTTAGACAGGGACAACCAGGTGGATTTAGACAGGGAAAACCAGGTGGATTTAGACAGGGACAAAGACAGGGACAACCAGGTGGATTTGGATAGGGACAACCAGGTGGATTTAGACAGGGACAAATATGATCATTTAGACAGGGACAACCAGGTGGATTTGGATAGGGACAACCAGGTGGATTTAGACAGGGACAATTATGTGCATTTATACAGGGACCACCAAGTGGATTTGGATAGAGACAACCAGGTGGATTTAGACAGGGACAATTAGGTGGATTTGGACAGGGACAACCAGGTGGATTTAGACAGGGACAATTAGGTGGATTTGGACAGGGACAACCAGGTGGATTTAGACAGGGACAATTAGGTGTGGTAAGGCTAGTAGGTAGTCCTGAGACTATGTCGTAACATCCAATAAAAAGTAGAGGAAGCCTTCCTTCAGGACACCCCAGAACACTGGACAGACTGACCCTATTCCTCCTGGTGCACTAAACCTGTCAGCATAGCACACTGTATCCCACTGCTGGTTTCTCTCTGAAGCTAAAGTCAGGCTTGGTTTTTTTTTCCTGGATGGGAGAAGAAATTATGCTAGAAGTGCTGTTGGATGGCCAGTAAGGGGCACTCATCTCTCTGGTCTTAAGCTTGAATCCCAATGCCCCAGGGCAGTAAAGGGGACATCTGCCTGTGTAGGATGCTGTCTCTTGGATAAGACGTTAAACGGGTTTCCTGACTCTCTGTGGTCATTAAAGATCCAATGTAACTTGGTGTTCATCCTGGTGTCCTGGACGCATTTCCAATCTGGCCATCATACCGTCATGGCAACCTAATCATCCCCAGCTTTTAATTGGCTCGTTCATCCCTTTCCCTCCCCCCACTTGCTGCAAAGGAGAATATGAACTCAGTCAACTTGCCTGGTATAAAGGAAAAACAAAGAAATTAAAAAGATTATGCATGGTAAGATAATGATAAATAAATAATAATAACTGGTATGAAATAAATACTGTGATGGAACTACTTATGATAAATGAATCAATGATAAACTAGCAACTGTTAGTAATTAGTAATACCACTGTTAAAATTTATAGTTTTTTATTGTATTGGTTTTTACTATTATTTTTATTAATCTAGGAAATTTTGTATTAGAAAGCCACTCTAGAATCATTTTTACTCCCCCCACGGCATGGTCTCATCACTAAACCTACAGAGAAACATAAATCCCAGGGATTTGAAATGGGAGAAAATTGATGAGCCAGTGTTATGGAAGAAAGCAATAGCATTAAGTCAGCTGGTTCAGCTGCAGTCACGTCACCCATTATACGTTCTAAGTCGCATCCTTCAAAGAGATAACTGAATGATTGAGGTGGTGGCAGTTGAGGGGGGGGGGGGTCTCTGAATAAGTTCACTTCATAGACCCTTCTTAAAGTAATCACCCACGAATGCATAATGTCTGCAGATTAACTGCCTTCAAAAATGCCTCTTCGCTGTCTTCCTGTTTGTACAACTACTCAACATGCCCGTTTCCTGGATTCGAAGTGTGAGCCATTTCAAATGCTAAATTTTGTTAATTTCAAACTGTGGGCCCTTGGAAAGTCAGATATGAAGCAACGCATTGACTCTGGCTCCGTCAAACACATTAGCAGCAGCCGCATGGTGCCTCTGCCAGGCTGCGACAGTTTTTGGTGAGGTGACAGCAATTTCAGGTGACTGGTGTGAAAACATCCGCGGTAACACAGCTGTCTGCTATGTAGCTATTGCTCAGTGACATCCTCTGTTTTCTTTATGCAGTGGCACTGTGCTAGACAAGCCATTTTGGATCATTGAGCAATTTTATAAAACCTGTTCATTTGCAAAGCTGTCATTAAAAGGAGTAGTTGACACATTTTTACATTTTGCCTTATTTTCAGTACTTGTAGTTCTTTCTGATATTATGTATTTGTTTGCCATTTCTTTATGAGTCATCACTTTCTAAAATATTAATATTGCAAAGGTATGTTAAAAAAGCTGTTATACTCTAAACCAGCTCATATTACTTACGAATCTCATTCTTAAAAATATCACAGCACTGATTTTTTCTTTTTTTTTTCCACTGCGTGACATTTCAGTGTCCCATATTTACTTGCAATGCAAGGGTTAGGAATTTGATTTCTACAGAAGAACAGGTAGGAAACATATTAAATTATATGCACTCACTAATTTACACTGGACAAGAGCATCTGCTACTGTAAATTAAAAATATAATGTTTGCTGTAAACAGCATCATTATATATAAAGTATCTATATATAACCTTAATAATCAGGGGGTTCAGTTAGTATCACTTTAGCCAGTGCCACGTAATGAGTTTGGCCAGTGTCACTAGAGGTTCGGCGAGTATCACTGAAGTGGTTGTCAGTATCACTGTATGGGTTGGTCAATTGAAATAAGCTTCCAGTTTTCCATTGTGGATATCCCTATCCATTCCCCAGAACAGCTGCGAGATGGTGAAGGGCGCGCACTTGATTCATCCAACCACATGTCGCTGAGTTGGCCTGTTCGTTTCACACTGCTCATCCAACACAGATGCCTTTAGTTAGATCATGTGTGGGATGATTACGCTCACCAACTATACTTCCGAGATTGAATTGACAGGCGCCCGATCTGCACACAAGGAGTCGCTGGAGAGCAAAGTGGAAAGGTAGAAAATTCCACTTATCTAACCCAAATCCCGAGCAGCACAACGCCAAATTGGGCTGCCTCATGCAGGAGGTCCGGAGAAAGTCAGAGAACCCATAGTCAGGCTCGAACCACTGACTTCCATGACGTAGTTTATCCTGCAAGGCAGCAACTACTGCAGCCCACTACTTTACACAAACCCCCCCTATACAATTTTATTGACAATAATAACCTTCCCTTGATTTACTTCCTTTGAGACCTTTGATGTTTGCCTTGTAGGATTGACGGTGCTTCAAAAGATTTTAGACACAGCAGCAGAGAAGACGTGGCAGGTCACATCAGTTAACCTGGACAGCGGAATGGATCAGGCCTCATTCCTCAAGGTGATTCAGGACCTGGAGAAGAAGAAGGAGTATAACATCATCCTGGACTGTGAGCTGGAGAGACTAAACCTCATCCTAAACCTGGTAAATAATTGGAGAGACTAAACCTAATCTTAAACCTGGTAAATAGCTGGATAGACTAAACCTCATCCTAAACCTGGTAAATAATTGGAGAAACTAAACCTTGTCTTAAACCTGGTAAATAGCTAGGGACTAAACCTCATCCTAAACCTGGTAAATAACATGGGATCCTGCAAAATCCAGGCAAGATCTGATCAGTTGTGTTGTTAGTGTCTATATTTACATGACATTTAAGTAATTTAGCAGATGCTTTTATCCGTAGTGACTTACAGTAAGTACAGAAAGATCCCCAGGGGCAGTTTATGGTAAAGTCAAGGGCACCACGACTTTGGCCCACTTATGAATCAATTAGTTTCCATGCTGCTACTTTAAGATCATTCCATCATCCGTTTGTCCAGTGACAGTGTGTACGAGGTAGCTACTGTTTCTTTATTAAGGCCATGAAAGCAAATCTTTTTATTTATAAATGTAGTGTGTCTTTATTGGGGGATGATAATAACATTCATTTGGAGTTATATCAAATGTGTGTTTTTTATTGGATGTTGCTTGTTGGATTTCAGTTGTTTTCTTTTCTCTCCACTCCAAATTGGTCTTGACCAATTTCACTCTAACCCTGCCTTGTCGGCAGCTCCGCAACTCCCTGGACAGATGCGGGATGGTGAGGGGCGCTCACATGGTTCATCTAGTCACACTGCTCATCCAACATGAAAGCCTTTAGTCAGATCATGTGTGGGATGATTACACTCACCAACTATCGCCCGATCTGCACACATGGAGTCACTGAGGTGCGATGTGTAAGGGTAAATCTGATTTATCTATCCCAAATCCCGGGCAAAGCTGTGCCAATTTGCCCTGCCTCGTGCAGGAGGTCCAGGCAAAGTCGGAGATGCCATAGTCAGGCTTGAGGTTCAATTAAACATAACGACAGGTTCATTGTGTCCCTCAGGCGGCTGTCTATCACAGGTGTACTGCTGATTCTGATGCTGAACGTGCAGTAATTAAGCCTCTAATTGGGCCTCCCACCGTGACAGATGCCAGATCCTTCTTAGCCCTCTAAAGCAAGTTTCTCCAGCTGCCCTCTTTCTGCTGAGTTCTGATATTTTACTCAGACATGCCGGCAGAGATGAGCAATTAATTCCTCAAAGATGGGACCAATTAGCTCCTATTTTGGAGAACCACGATTAATGGGACGCTTCAATCCACATCTGTATTGAAATAGCTTTATCTTCATTAGACAGCATGGAATATGCGGGATTCAAAGTACATAATTTTCCTTTCTATTATGCTTTCCAGATCGCTGCTCAAAAGAAGAGCCTAAAGAATTACCACTACATACTGGCAAACCTGGTAAGTCAAGCCTTCACCAATACGTTCAGAGTTTTAATGCAACACTAACGCTGTGCGAATGCATGTCATTATTTTTGTTCAGTCAATCTGAAACGTCATTATTGTAGATGAAAACTTGTGAAACTCTGTAATAGTAAGTACTGTGAACGTGAAATTAATTTATGTTCTGATCATCACAATAGATATGTAAACTTACCCAACTGAAGCATCGAATAGATTTAGGCACAACTGTAATTTAAGCTAATGCACAATGGATAGAAACCGTTTGTTTGGACTAATCAATTATGGCATTGTTCCATTTTCTGTTGCCTTTTTATCGATTCTGGATCTGATTGGCTGTAGCTTGTCTGCTTGTCTATGCAGAACAAAGCACAGACAGATTGCTGAATTTACATCTATAGTCCTGCAAGGAATTTTAGGGCCCTGAGCATATTCTTTTGTGAAGATATCTGCATGTGGGAGTGTGTGTGTAGGTCTTGGTGTTTTTGTACGTATACAGGTAAATGGGCTTGTGTGTCTGTGTGTGTGCAGAGCCAAAATGACTTATTCAATATTAGTATTATGTCTGTTTATGTTGTGGTGATAGTCTTAAATGAATATGAACTACTTATTATTGTGCATGCTTTGCAAAACACAAATATATCAAATTGGGTTTTGAGCTGGAGTGTAGGCGTTTAGCTGAAGGTTATGTATTTGGCTGGAGGTTGGGCATTTAACTGGAGGTTAGATTGTTGGCTGGATGTTCTGTGTTTTGTTGGAGGTTGGGTTTTGGGAGTTTGGTTGGTGGTTGGATGTTTGGCGGAAGGTTGGTCTCAGGAACATAGTTTAAAAATGCATTCCAGAGGCCTCCAATCATAGATGTGGAAACATTTGTGGTAGACCCCATAATTGGTCTGTGAAACACAGGAAAAAAAGATTTATTCCACAAACTGTGACTTCACCGGAAGGATTGGGAAATTCAGCAACATGAAACACTGGGAAGTAGGATCCCAGCAGTTCATTATCAGGTGGGCGCTTTGCCTGACAGAGGACTTACTCAAACACACTCCTTTGGACATTCACATACGCACCATTGACTGTATATACTACTGGATGGAACATGTGTGACGTCACCCATTCATTTGTGGAGATCTGATTTGAGTCATCGAGTTTGGCGTTTACCGGCGCCGCCATCTTGGTTGCAGACAAGACCATTGTAGACGAGAGTGTGTCTAACAAAAAGGTTGGCTAACGAAAAACAGTATTAAAACGAAATGTAACGTTACTTACCGGGAAAACTGAACTGCCGACTCCTTTGAGCGCCTTGTTGTACAACCGAACATTGAACAAGACATTATTAGGCGACGAAAGTGACAGTCACTACATAGTCACACCCCCTGCTTTATCGCCAATTTTAAAACGGGAACATAGTTAAAAAAAATTACATCATTCTGTAATGCAGAAGACCTAAAACTAGCGATTGATACCATAAACAAATTTTTGAAAATGTTTACTGAGGTAATAAATCAAGTGATAAGTGGTTGATTTTCATATAGACTACAGAAACCGACCTCCTTTTGCAACCGCACGTGTCGCCCCCTGCTGGAATTTAGATAGAATGCAGGTTTAAGGCACTCCCGCATTTGCATCACTTTGCCAAACCGGATGCTAGCCCTGTGATATGCACACAAACACACACGCTCAGACACACACAAAAACAAATCAACACACACTTTTATACTGAACTTACGTGGTCTGTGTAACAAGGCGCGATCTCATTTATCAACCTGTGAAGACCCCCTAAACCCCCAGCAATGTTCTCGTTAATTAGACCCTCAGGGGACAAACGGAATGTGAGCAATTATTTTTATATAATTAAAAGACAGCTTTGAATTGATGCTTTGCTGAAGACTCTTCCCAACATAGGTAATTGCCTGACTTCAGATGGGGAGTTTTAATGTAGTTTACAAAGCTTTGAGACTTTGGAGATGCAGGTAATTAAATGCAAATAAGGGGAGTGTATCCCACTTGGTTGCCTGCCATATTCCTAAATCAATCAAAGAACGAACCGTGAACAGTCCAGTTCCTATTCCTCAGACAATAATTATCATGTGTGAATGAAGAATGTTTTACAATGCACGCTTAACTTACAGGCTCAGAGACTGTCAGGGTGCTCTTCCCGTGTTTGACTTGATAATCCTTCTTGTTCTATCGTTGCCTGATTGCAAGCGGTCATATTTGTAAATCAATATATCGAAAGGGGGCAGATTAAGTTGAAAAGACATGTGCGGAGACCGGCTGTCAAACGGTAGAAAAAGTCTTGTTCATCTCCTGCTTTTTTGATAGATTTGTAATGATTGCCTGGCTGCGCTTTTAATCTGTCTTCTCAGGGGGTGAAGATCGGCTGAATAGCTGCTCTGAGAAATCAAAACTTTAAATACGAGTACTCTGAAAAGAGACAGTCATCCAATTATCTAATCTATCATCATTACAGCAAGGACTATTTGTTCTCTCTTTTCTTTATTTAGCTTGCATTTGCTATACAGTAAGATGTCAATTTCTTCTCTCCCAGGGATTTTTGGACTTGAACTTAACTGAGTTCCAGAAGAGTGGTGCCAACATCACCGGCTTCCAACTAATGAACTACTCGGATGAAAACGTTAGCAAAGCAATAGAGGATTGGATTCACTTTGACAGTAAAGACCTTAAAGTACCAAAGAAAAGACTAAAGGTATGGTCAAACGTGTTTAGAGATCTTTCCATTCCAGTAATAATAATAATAATTACAATGTATTTGCGCCTCTCATGTTGCCTTCTTTATTTTGCCACATTAGTACACAGGAGCCCTCACATATGACGGCGTGAGCGTCATGGCAACCGCCTTCCAGAACCTCCGGAAGCAACGTATTGACATCTCACGCCGAGGCAACGCTGGCGAGTGTCTGGCCAACCCACCGGCCCCCTGGGGCCAAGGAATCGACATCCAGAGAGCTCTGCAGCAGGTACACGAGTAGCCACACAGTTTCCAACTGGAAAACAATCTTGGTACTAGACAGTTCAGGCAATCCATAATTTATGACTATGAGAAATACTGGACAGAAGAATCCCAGTTAGTTCGGCTTTGCCCCGAGAACCGAAGCTGATGGACAAATCAACACCAAGTAAAGAATGTTGTGTTAAACACTCCCAGGGCACTAATATAATTTTACAAGCAGAAAATGAACTGTGTGACGAAATTGTCGGTCAACACAACCAGCTAGAATTGGAATCCTGAAATGGCAGTCGTATATTCTTGTTATACCCAAAACAGAGATGCACAATGGAGACTTTTTACCATTCCTCTTTAACAAACTGTTTTTGTTCAGCAATATTCTTAGAATATCCAGTGTGAATGGCTCATTTGAGTTCATGGCATCGCTCTCAGGTTCAGGTCAGGACACTGACTGGCTCCATTAGTAAAGGTGCTCACATACTTTTGGCTATGTAGTGTACGTACTTCTGGAACCCTTTCCAGCTTTGCGCAAGTCAACAATATGTCTTCTGATATCTATTTTGTTCAAGGCATAGTTCAAAGATCAGGCAATGCTTCATGTAAATAGTCAACTCAAAATGTGTGTTTTTATAAACGTTAGCTGACTCGTCACATTTACATTTTAATCATTTAGCAGACACTCTTATCCAGAGCGACTTACAATGCGTGCATACATTTAGGAGAAACTAGGTTAAAGATCCAGAACTCAATAGAAAGAGCATTCAATACATGAAACAGTGAATACTCAAAAACAGTGCTAGAAAATATCAGTACAAGACATACAAAAATATTTCAAGATAACAGAAATTGATTACAACTAATTTAAGTACTGACTGAAAGAAGAAGGTTTTCAGACATGTCCTGAAGATGGGTAGAGACTCTGCTGTTCTAGCCTCCAGTGGAACCTGGTTCCATCATTCAGGAGCCAGGACGGAGAACAGTCTTGACTGCTTGGATTTGGAGTTGAACTCCCGAAGGTGTGGTACGGTCAGGAGCCCAGATGTTGTAGGGGTGTACTGTCCCCAGTTAGCGTTCCACCCTCGAGTGTGATTTTTAAAATGATGTATTGAGTGTAGATGAGGAAAATACAACGATTTGCGTGTTATTAGTTTAAGCTTTTCTATAGAAATCCAGGCAATTCCAAAGGGTTCACATTCTTTTCCTTGCCAGTGTAGGAAAGGTTAGATGTAGTTGTTCTTAATAACAGTCATGGTCTATTTTTGATTCTTCCCACAGGTTCGAATTGAGGGATTGACCGGACATGTCCAGTTTAACGAGAAAGGCCATCGGACTAACTACACAGTCAGTGTCATGGAGTTGAGTCCAAGTGGACCGCTGAAGGTGATCTGGGACTCGTCTATTAACTATGATACTGTACATCAAGACCTTGTCATTCTTAGGGAAAATCTGTCATTCTTTAGTATAACCTGCTATCCTTAGGGCACATTTTTCATGCTTTGGGAAGCTGTTGTGTACAGTTAGGATAATGTATGCATCACCACAATAGACACATTTAGATAAATCCTTCAGAGAGCTCTCTTAATAAACTCACCTAGTCAGCTGTCATATTCTGCACACACTGTGACCATTCACTAGCAAGGTGCACGGCAACACAAAACGCTGGAGCAAAACAACACAAAACGCTGGATTAAAACAACACAAAACGCTGGAGCAAAACAACACAAAACGCTGGATTAAAACAACACAAAACGCTGGAGCAAAACAACACAAAACGCTGGATTAAAACAACACAAAAAACACTGGATTAAAACAAAACAGTGACAATTGAGCTTCTGAAAACGGTGCAGCAATAATTAATGATCCCTGTCAGAATGTGACATTTTTTCTTTCAGGCATAAATGTAAGATTTCCAGATTTTTTTTCATTTATTAATCATTTTGGGGGATACTATGAAGTACCGTTGCACCTTTTGTTGACAACACACCCATGTATATTTCCCCTGACAAAACACATGTAATATATCTGAATATATGCATCAGTCCCATCAGCATCAGTTTAGCTGCAGTGACACTTACTGAATGTGTAGTGCACATGTCTCATGTAATTTGGGATGCAATGTTGGGTATACACCAATCAGTCATAACATTATGAGCACCTGCCTTTGTCCTCAAAGTTGATGTGTTAGAAGCAGGAAAAATGGGCAAGCGTAAGGATTTTTGCAAATTTGACTAGCGCCAAATGGTGATGGCTAGACAAATGGGTCAGAGCATCTTCAAAACTGCAACTCTTTTGGGGTGTTCCCGGTCTGCAGTGGTCAGTACATATTAAAAGTGGTCCAAGGAAGGAACAGCGGTGAACCGGCCACAGGGTCATGGCTCGTTGATTCACGTGGGGAGCAAAGGCTGGCCCGGGTGATCTGATCCAACAGATGGGCTACTGTAGCTCAAATTGCTGAAAAAGTTCATGCTGGTTCTGATAGAAAGGTGTCAGAACACAGTGCATAGCAGTTTGTTGCGAATGGGGCTGCTGTTTTGGTGGCAAAAGGGGGACCTACACAATATTAGGATGTTGGTCATAATGTTATGTATGTATGCTACCTAAATATAACTTGATAAAACATCTAGGCGATCACTGAACCCTGTTGGCAGGGATGCTGACAGGAAACTCCGGGCCCGGGACACAACTCCACATTTAGGGCCCCCCGCTAAACAAATATGACTGGGCAAAAACTAAATGTGGGCCCCCCTAAGGGCTGGGCCCGGGACAACAATCACAGTTGTCCCCACCTGTCAGCGTCCCTGCCTGTTGGTACTGTATCATGGGGCTAAGGTACGACAGGTGATAACTGAACCTTGTTGATACTGTACCCTGGGGGTATGGTAGGATGTGTAGGTGAGAACTAAACCCTGTTGGTACTGTACCCTGGTGGTATGGTAGGATGTGTAGGTGATAACTGAACCCTGTTGGTACTGTACCCTGGTGGTATGGTAGGATGTGTAGGTGATAACTAAACCCTGTTGGTACTGTACCCTGGTGGTATGGTAGGATGTGTAGGTGATAACTGAACCCTGTTGGTACTGTACCCTGGTGGTATGGTAGGATGTGTAGGTGATAACTGAACCCTGTTGATACTGTACCCTGGGGGTATAGTAGGATGTGTTGGTGATAACTGTGTGGTTTGAGGACTAATGTGGGAATTAGCCATAAGAGTTTATTGGAGTGCCCATTCCCACAGCACCTGATTAGCTTCACAGCCTGTTTCAATATATTAGTACATTTACGTCATTTAGCAGTCATATCCAGAATGGGCCTAAAATAATTACAGGGATATCCACCTGGAGCAACGTAGGGCTCAGTGCCTTGCCAACATACAACAATATTTGGAACATTCGGGAGTTGAACCGGCAACCTTACGACTACGTAAGGTTAATCTGACTCTAGTCTGACTCCATTACCGCTGAGCCACCTGACTCCACATGTACACATAGTAATATGTATGACACTATATATAGATGTTTAGGATTTCCTCTGCTATGTATGCTAATGTCCCAACGCTCTTCTGCCTGCAGGTGGGCTACTGGACGGAGAATGAGAGCTACGTGAACACAGCAGTGTACACGCCGGTGATTGAAGACTACTTTTTCGGACTCCAAAACAGGACCTACGTAGTGACCACTATCCTTGTGAGTTGGTTGCTTTGCTATTCAGGCTGGGTATTCATATGTGAATGTCTGACATGTTATGTTTGTGGTTATAATGCTTCATGAATGAAACAAAAACATTCTCATTAAGTCTGTCATTTCCGTGATGCGGCGAAATGTAACATAAAAAGTTCTGGGAACATCCAATTTTCATATTTTTTGCGAGATCCACACATCTTTGTAAACCGAATGTTGCCGCAGCCAGAAAAACAGATGCACAAATTCTGTCATGTTTTCATTTAACAATGCATTGGCAGCAGTAGTGAAGGTGCTAGCATGTCTTTGAGGGCTGTCCCAGACGCGATGCTCTTGCCTAGCTGCGCAGTCATCGCGGTCAAAGTTTGCAAGCCAGCTGATTAGGCTCTTTCTCTTTGTGGGAAATGCATGGTGACTGCATCCCAGAGCCTCCATTATTGCTCTGCCATATCAACACATCATGTTGAGGTCACCTCTTATCAACGTCGGCAACATCAAGCTTGTCTGTTCCGCACTGAATAACACTGACAGTAGAGCTGGCATGGGAGAGGCGGCAAGGTGGAGAGGCTACACTGGAAAAACAGAGATTTTTTCTGCTTGGATAAACTGAGGGATAGAAATGAGTGGCAACAATCCCAGACAAAATTGGAGAGGTAATTTATTTTAACTTTCATATCCAATTGGCAGGGTTTCTATTTCATACAGCACGCTCATTCATCTGAGCAACCCCTGTCGGTTTATGTTCAATCATTGCTAGTGAGTCACGTCATCTACATGAGAGGGAGATGCGAAAGAGAGAGGATGAGTTAGAGTCTTTGCCTGTATGAAAATGGTTCTTGGCCAAACTGAACTCTGAAACGTCCTTTCGAAACCTCCACTTCAGCTGCTCTTTGGATTGTTCCCATCATGCACCCTGTCCCATGTACACCTGCGGCCTGGCCGCCAGGGCTTTTGCTATGGTAGCTGTGTTGGGCTTTACCTAGAGGGCAGACACAGAGCTCCACATTGCCTCCTTACTGTCAGCTCAGCCGGGCCGAAATTGCAGGAGAGCTGTCCGCCCCTCATATCTGAGTCATCCTACAGTGAGGAGAAGGTTTAAGAGGATCTCCAGACAGCCTTCGTCTGTCTATAAATCATGTAATTTAAAGGCCCCATCATGTACATAGCAATGACAGAAATGGATGTGAATAGTGTAAACAAATTTTGTTATTTCTAAGTGCCTCTTTTAAAAAAATAAAGAAAACAACTAATGAAACATTCAGATTGAATGCATGCAATGTGACGGAAAAGACAATGTAAAGCCATCAGCGTTTACTTCATGTCTCCCAGGAATCTCCATATGTGATGCTGAAGAAAAACCACGAGCAGCTGGTGGGGAACGATAAATACGAGGGCTACTGTGTGGAGCTGGCTGCCGAGATCGCCAAGCACGTGGGGTACACCTATAGGCTGGAGATCGTAGGAGACGGCAAGTATGGAGCCAGAGACATTGATACCAAGATGTGGAACGGCATGGTGGGAGAACTGGTTTATGGGGTTAGTAACTATCTAAGTTCATGGACTAAAATCTTGTGTTGGTTCATGCGTAGTAACAATCTTGTGTTGGTTCATGGTTATAGTAATCATTATGTGTTGTTCAAGGGCTTAGTAACCATCTTGTGTTAGTTTATGGGTTTACTAACATCTTGTGTGTGTTTATGGGGTTAGTAAACATCTTGTGTTAGTTTATGGGTTTACTAACATCTTGTGTGTGTTTATGGGGTTAGTAAACATCTTGTGTGTGTTTATGGGTTTACTAACATCTTGTGTTGGTTTATGGGGTTAGTAAGTAACCATCTTGTGTTGGTTTATGGAGTTAGTAAGAAACATCTTGTGTTGGTTTATGGAGTTAGTAAGAAACATCTTGTGTTGGTTTATGGGGTTAGTAAGTAACCATCTTGTGTTGGTTTATGGAGTTAGTAAGAAACATCTTGTGTTGGTTTATGGGGTTAGTAAGAAACATCTTGTGTTGGTTTATGG
>JACXGM010019750.1:0-18224 GCA_016801145.1 Umbra pygmaea
ATAACAATTCAACTCGATTTAGTTTCAATACTTCAGTGATCGACATACATGGTCAGACAGTGGATGGGCTTTGTTAATATTGTAATATGACATTATGAAATTATTGGAGTTAATTTGGAGTGTCGTTATTTTTCATGTCAGCGATGTGCGGGTTTGAGCGGAGCGGTTGAAAAAGGTGTGGAGTGGTGGAGCGGAGCGCCACAATTGCTCAGTGAGCGAGGATTTTCAAATGCTCATTTTGGCTCACATACTCTGGTATTGGACTCTGGTATGTCGCCACTGCATTAAAATATTTCTGAAATGGCAGTGCCCCCCTGCTGATGACCCAATGCCCCTCCAGTAGATCTGCTCTGGCGCCGACTCTGGTGCAACGGATCATCATTGATCCATGATCCATTCGGATCAATATCTTCAGTTCGGCACACACGTGATCCGCGGATTGGTTTCTGAAAAAAAAAGTTGTGCGCATGTTCAGTCCGCTCACAGCATGGTCATGGCGAGCGGAGGAACGGAGGAGCTTGAACGCCGCGCGTCATTTAAATCCCCTGTATGGGAGCATTTTGATTTCCCTGTTAAATATAATGATGAAGGAAAGAGGTCAGTGGATAAAACCGTGACAGTGTGTAGGCACTGTGGCACAAGAAAGCGATATGACAGTGGAAACACATCAAGCGTGGCCACGCATTTGAAGTGACATCACCCCGGTGTTTCACTGACAGGAGTGAAAACGAAAGCTGCATAACAACCGCTTATCACCGTGGCATTTAAGCAATTAATCAGACCGGGCTAAAGCCATCACAAATGCTATTGGTGTGTTTATAGGTGCAGACATGAGGCCATATTCGGTTGTGCAAAAAGAGGACTTTAAACGCATGCTGAAAGTGTTTGAGCCACGTTACGACATCCCATCGCATATGGGACATACTAAAACGCTTAATGTGAAAAAGCTTAACATGGTTTTAATGTACCTAATCAATGGTCAATCATCACCAAATTTCTCATGACCATATCTTGTTATGAACACTTAAGCCTGTCAAAATAACTAAACCAAAATCCAACGATTATAGAGTTAATCTCACGTTAAAGTTTTCTTCTTCATTGGCTCATATGGCGAGGAAAAGGTTTAAGGTGATTTAATGTACCTAAACAACTATCAATATTAACCACATTTCTCTCTCATATTGCTCATCATAACCATTGAACATTTTAAAAACAACTAACCCAAATTCCAATTATTTTTTATTTCTTTATTTTGCTGATCCGAAAAAATATCCGATCCGTGACTCTGATCCGAGGAACGATCCGATCCGTGAGTTTTTTGATCCGTTGCACCTGAAACTACCATATTGGATTGTAAACCTCAACTTAAGTAATAAAATAATTCAAAATATTGACAATATTTGACTGGCAATAATCAACATTTAACCATATTGAAATGGCAAGCATTGCATAGTATGGACAAAATTATAATCTGTATTTTAGGAAATTGATTATCCCTTTTTATTGTTCCTGTGTTCAATAAAAACACAAATCAAATATGAAAAAAATAAACATGTTATTTGCCTGGACAAATGGTTGGAATATTACATAGTGCGTCTTTAGATTAAATTGTTGAAATAAATAGGGAAATAATATTGATTAATGAAGGTATAATTTTATAATTTCATATTTTTAATCTATATTTGTATGTCTAAATATTTTTATCAATGCATATTTTTTCTTTGGCAGACTTGGTCCTCTATCAGTGGTTCCCAAACCTCTCCTCAGGGACCCCCAGACAGGACATATTTTTGTTTTAACCCTGAAATGGCACACCTGATTCAATTAGTCAAAGGTGTAATAGTTGACTAATTGAACCAGTTGTGTCATTTCAAGGAGAAAACAAAAACATGGCCTGTCTTGGGGTGCCCGAGGAGAGGTTTGGAACCACTGCTCTATATTCCTGGAGTCTGTGACCACTGAACTGCGTAGCTCTGACAGGCGTCTTACCATCTCACATAACTATCAATATATCTTGTACCTGGAGTCTTCATCTATACTTGATGTAACTCATATGAGCCAGGGGAGTCCGCTTTCACTGGCTTTAAAATTAGGCTATTTTACTTTGCCACAAACAGAATGAAATAAAACAAGATTAGGTTAAACCTGCCGTCGGACTGTTACAACAGGCCCCCGTCCTCTCCCTGGATAAGTCTTTCACAAAAGCCCCTACTCCACTTTAGCTCAGTATTACATTTCATGTATCATGTACAGAGATGGCTGAAAGTATTGTTACCCTTCCACTTTTTTCAAAAACTAAAACATTTCTGTAAACTACCGGTAGTAGATGTTGACAAGTTTTTGCTATCCATCATTATTTCACATGAATTAGAACAGAAACGTTGCTTATGATTTATGACGTAACATAATACTTGAACAAGTGAAAAGCGCAGACAAATGTTGAAACCCTTTAATCATATAATCACAATATTGTTATAATTTTTTCCCTCTGTTTTCTTCCCCTCCCAATTCTTACTAACCCTGCCTTGTCAGCAGGTCCGCAAATTCTTGGACAGATCTGTGGGATGGCGAGGGGCACGCACATGGTTCATCCAACCACATGTTGCCGAGCCACCGATTCTTTTTGCACTGCTCATACAACACAGAAGCCTTTAGTCAGATAATGCGTGGGTAGGGCTGGGCGATATGGCCAAAAAAGGATATCACGATATAAAATAGATATTTTTTCGATACGATATGTCTGACGATATATTGAAATATATATATATATATATATATATTAGGACCTGCTGTGACTTGATTAAATCAAAGTGTATTGTCTGCTGTATAAAGAAATAAAAACAACACGTACAAAAAATATGGATTGACCTTGTTATATTTCTGTTTTAGGTTAGTGCTGCCACTATCACAACTCTTCTAACAACTAATCTTTCAACTAATATTTCGATTGGTTGACTAATCTAAACGACTAATTTAAATTTGTTTTTCGTTGTGTCCATTTTATTTTGAACTCAACTGAAGGGCAAAAACATGAAATGTCACCTGTGCCATAAATAATATACATTTTACCAAATAAAAAATTACAAAGTGGGATGTTTTCCACATTCCAAAAGTTGCAAAGCTCATTTAAGTAAACTGTTCAAAAACATTATGTAATAATCTAAGCACAAGTATCTGCATTTCCATTAGGCTATACCATATTAGTCCGAGTCTGGACTAGCCTACGACGCTTCGCTTAGCTCCCCCAGCTTAGCTCTGCCTAATAATGAATTGCGCTGAAAGCAGACAGGCACAAAGCTATGCTGCTGCATTTACACTTGCGTGCACGACAGGGTTTAAAACATTACTGCCAAAGTCTAAGTAGCCTGTTTAATATCCAAAGACAGTGTATTTCTAATAAACAGTACAGACTAGCTTGCCGTTTCATTAATAATCATATACTTAACGTTGCATTTTTCTTTACTGTGATCGCATTTAAATGGGATAATGCTTCCCTGCAATATGAGGTGATTTGTTGCACACAGAATCACAGCCTAAAATGCACGGAGCCACGCATGCATATTATTGAAAAACACTGTAGAATCACAACTCCATTTTCCTCAAAGCAATTTTCCAGTAGAGTTGAAATGGCAAAATTCGAAATCGGTGTTCTCATTGCTGTTTTCATGTAGCCTAATATTTGTAAAAAATTATTACAATCCTCAAGGAAATGCGCACATTTAAGTACAGGAACGAACGAAGGATGCAAGTTATTAGGCTAGTCACTGCATACTGTATCTGTAGAAAACGGCATGAGGAACGCCCCATAAAAAGCCTCTGAAAGCCACCTTCAGGAAGGAAAGACAAATGTTGATAGTTTGCAATACTTCTACCGATACTAATAAAACAATCAAATACCTTAACAGAGTATTATTAGGTCATCCCTGTTTGGAGAAAGTACTTAAAACAGACATTCTAATCTTACACAAAACGTTTGCAATGCTTAGTGCAAATATGAACTGAACACAAACATGCGACTACTGAATTCGCTTTCACAAACGTGTTTCTTTCATTTTAGCTAATTAGGGAAGGAGACGTAAACTATTGACATTTGTAACAAATATCACAGATATGTTAGATGTTTCTTTGTTTCAGAACAAAACCAGCTGTTATGGCGATATGTCGATATGGGATATTCTTCTCGATATTATTTTCAAAAACTCGATAACGATAAAATATCGAATTGTCGCCCAGCCCTATGCGTGGGATGATTACGTTCACCTCGATTGAATTCACAGGTGCCTGATCTGCACACAAGGAGTTGCTGGAGAGCGAGAGAGGAAGATAAATCTGATTTATCTAACCAAATCCGCCTTATGCAGGAGGTCCGGGTAAAGTCAGAAAACCCATAGTGAGGCTCGAACCACTGACTATCATGATGTAGACTTTCCTGCAATGCAGCAGCATAGCCCACTATGGCACACAAACCCTCACCTTTAACTTAATATTTTGTTGCAAAGCCTTCGTAGATGATGATGATGATGATGATGATGATAACTTTTAATCAAGCACTGTCTAGCTCTGAACGAGATTTCTACACTTCTCGACTGGTAGTTTGAAGGACTCCAGTTCTTACAGGTGGGAGTAACAAGATATTTGAATGCTAAAACAAAACAGGAACTAAGTGAAAACCATAACAAATGTTGGGGATTGCCAAATACACAGTTGAGTGTCATGGGAAAGAAAAACTAAAACAACCCTAAAATAAGTGTAATCACCAACAAACACCAGAATGCTGGATGAAAGTGCCATAAATCTATTGTTTGTGGCTAAACTGCAAGACGCAAACCTCTGATCAGCATGAACAACCGAAAGGCCAGATTAGTGTTAAAAGTACAGCGATCAGCCAGTACACTTTTGGAACAGAGTTTTATAAACTGATGAAAAAAAGGAAGTGCAGATGGTCCAAAGCATACCCCACCATCTGTGCATGGTGGAGGTAGTGTCGTGGCATGGGCATGCATGGCAGCCTCTGAAATGAGCTCACAAATTATGGCGGCGGCAGCGGCAGCAGCACAATGAATTCAGAAGTGTACAGAGGCATATTGGCTACCAATGTACAAGAAAATGCCACCAGACACATTGAATAGCGCTTTACAATGCAAAAGGACAATGGCTCAAAACACACTGCCAACGCAACCAAGGATGAGGCTGACCAAGTCAATCCCCTGATTTAAATCTGATTTACCATGCATTTCACTAGCTAAAGAGGAGACTGAAGTCAGAAACTCAGCAAATTGAGCAACAGCTCAAAATGAGTGCAGTAAAGGCTTGGCAAAGCACCTCAAGCAGATTTTGTTGATGTCAATGAGGTAAATACTAGCTTTTTTGAAACGTAACCATGGAACTAATTACTCTTTCAGTGACCGGCTTCTAAAGTCAACTGTATTTCTTGATATTTTAAAATTATTAATATGGGCTAAAATGAATAACTTGTATATAAAAGATGGAACAGTGTGTGCCTATTGACAAACACTCTGGCAGTGTGTGTTTGTGTCCTTGATATTCCTGATTTAATGGCAAAGTAAGCATCTCATAGTGTAAGGGATCATGTTTTGTAAAGCAACATTGCGTTTTGTAAGCTAGTCACTAAAAGAAAACAGTTCTCTTCTCGTGGCACAAAATTCTACACATTGTCCCTTCAAGTTGTTTTATGGTTCCGTAGTGGAACTCTGAAAGGGCCGTCATTCTTGCAACCCTTTCAGAAAAAAAGGGTGACCGTCTGTAATCTTGCCTCATATTAATCTTTCAATCGTGATTTCATATGCCTTGAATGTACAACAAAATTAGCAATAGACCTTACTGTCCCAATTCTTATGGAGGGCACTGATAATATATTTTAGGCAATGGTCTGGGGCCCCTTGGCTACAGCCCTGTTAAGCCCATGCATTAAAACAGCCCTGGGCATACACCACCTGCTATGTCGTTATATGTTTTTTATGTCCAGGTTTCAAGCCTTTAGCCCCATTTTGGGATCTGTTTGTTTTGAAGTTATTTCTCAGCACCCTTGAGCTGCCAGAAAGTGGAGGAGATTAAATATATCTCTCTCGAGACTGCCTTAGTTGCTACCCTTACCTCTGCAAAGCAAGTAAATAACTGAGTGAGTCAGTTCACCAGTTATGCTTGCAGGTTTCTCTGGGATTCATCAAGGCAACCTTGCTTCCAGACCTGGCCTTTATACCTAAGGTCAGAGATGCATTCTGTCACGTTTGTATAAAATAAATTATCTTCACTGTTTAAGTCCAATGCACCTGTAGCATATCCACAGCAGTAGGCTATATGGAAGTCCTTAGCTACTTCTCCACTCATGTTGTTACTTTAGGTCAGTGGTCCTCAAACCCTTCCATGGAGGGCCTAGTGTATGCTGGTTTTGGTTCTTTCCCTTCAATTAGAGCAATATTAGGACCTAGACTGCCAGGTGAGGGGAGATCCTAACCAATTAGTGAGCTACTCCATCAGGCTTGTACAAGGTGAAAGCAAAAACCTGCATACACTAGGCCCTCCATGGAAGGGTTTGAGGACTACTGCTTTAGGTAGTAAACTCTAATAAATGTTTATGGTAGCAATGGCTTTTGGCTTCCAGGGCCATGGCTACCTCCATGTGCTTTTTTCTAAGGCATCTACTTGACAGTAGATTTCTAATCAAATATTTTGGCCATCAAACTCATTCTTTAAGGGGGTTGTACCAACATCAATGTTAGGTGTAAGACTGTACTGGTTTGACAGTTAAGCTGCAATACTGGAGATTCATACATCCCATTTGTGAATCATTGAAATTAGTAATTGAAACAACTCCAGGTTATTTTCATAACCCGTGCAGTCTGATATTATGATTGAAACAAGCTTTGCACTAAGAGAAGCAGAAGTGTTCTCAGACGGCCGGATAGCGCAAACTTTTATCATGGGGCGAGATGCGTAACCCACTGTTTCTACAAGCTTCTTAGGAAACATGCTGTTCCCATATGAGTCACCTTACTTGTAATATCAGTGAGATGGGGTTATGTAAATAACCTTGCGTTTTACCATTTTCTAGGCTTGCTAATGAACTGGACTGTTATTTTGGCAATTGAAACTGTTTTCTTTCCCAGCAGAATATCTCCAGCATAGCGTGAAGATACCTGCGCTCCCTACTGTGTGTTTCACAGGTAAGGAGCAAACTGTTTTAGGCAGACTTCAGGGGCCCAGCCATATGCTACATTCTGTGTTCAGCTGCCAGGCTAGACCTCTACACCTGGTTTTTCAGCTGTTGTCTGATTGTGCATGTATGTTAGGTCTCTTGAAAAATATTTTTTTTCTCAAAGAAATGCTCTGAGAAAAATTTATATTTTTGAAAAATAAACATTTTCTCAAACTTAAGAGTCAACATTTTTGCCATCTGTTTATATTCCTACTCCAAATCCTTCCCCTAGCAAAATATAAATTTTGGTCCTAAGTGCGGTTAATGATGATTTTGGCCATACCAAGGCCTCCAGGACCAGTGAAAGCAAAATAGCAATAATTTAAGAGTAATTACTGCAGTATGGGTGACTTACCTTTCTGCCGATGCTTTTGTTTTTAACAACAAATTGAACACTTGTGTGCATTGCCAAATACCTTTATTTTCATATCAGGTAAAAATGGTACAGCCTAGAATTTGCTAAAAGGCATTGACACTTTGCTTTGGACAGAGCATGTGAAAATAAAACTATTTGGAAACACAACCAGTAGTAGGTTTGGCTTCCAGAAACGGAGGATGTTTCTGAAGGACTTTATAGCTACTGTAAAATGATGGGCTGCATTTGGAATATTTGCATTTGGGGCCATCTGGAGTTGTTACACCAGCCTGTGGACATACAGTTGCAATCAAAAAAATTCAGTCCCCATTGCAAATCAGGTTTATTTTCAAAATGTACAGAGAGTCAGCTGTTTGCAATGAACAAATCAAACAAAATGAATTAAAGTAGCACAACACAATGACTGCTTCACGTGTTTTCTCCAAATTCAACTGCAAATGCAATTTAACATGACTTCTCCAGTCTCAAAATTATTCAACCCCTTTATGACAAACACATTTAGTACATAGTAGAGCACTCTTTTACTGTTATGACCTGCTGCAAATGAGATGCATAGCCAGACACCAGCCCTTGGCAGCTTTCCTGAGCAACCTTAGCCCATTCCTCATGAGCAATGCCCTCTAGTTCAGTAATATTCTTGGGTTTGTGTTCTGCAACTGCCTTCTTTAAATCCCACCAGAGATTTTCTATAAGGTTCAATTTGCCGCCATTCAGAAATCAAGCGCAGGGTTGTGTAAGAAGAGAGTGCGGGTGCTAGCATGGACTGCCTGCAATCCTGACCTGTCTCCGATTGAAAATGTGTGGCACAATAAGAAGCACATAAATTAGGCAACGAAGGCTCTGTAGAGTTGTACAGCTGAGAACATGAATAGTGGATGAATGGGAGAAAAGTTCCTCTTGCTAAACTCAACCAACTGATGTCCTCCGTGCCCAAACAGTTAAAAAGTATTATTGAAAGAAAATATGTTACAGTGGTGAACAATTGACTGTCCCAGCTTTTTTGGATTGTGTCGCAGTCATAATTTGAAATGAGTGTGATTTGAAATAAAATAAAAAAATAAATATCTATTAAATTCACAAAAGTGAAATATCACAATGTGTTAATGTGTTTTCCATACTGTCCCAATGTTTTCAGAAATTGGGTTGTAGTTTGACAACTGTATGGATGAGTTGTTTCGGATCCCTTTCAATATTTTCTTGTAAAAAAGCTACTTTATTTTGCGAGTCTGAAATTCAATCTATAGGGGCTCTACAGATTGTTGATGATATGACAATCTGTTGATAAGCAAATAATTATGTATGTTAGGTGTGAGTTTGCAATATGGTTTAGGATAAAGTTTAGGATTAACATTAGAAGGGTTAAGGTTAGGGTTAGTAGATAGTTTGTTTAAATGTTGTTAATATTCTGCAGATAATCTGTAGAGCATCTACAGATACATTAGACTCAAAATAAAATGATACCAAAAAGAAAATCTGAAAACACTCAGTTCAAGCTGTTTGTTTTAAAGAACTTAAAGCTCAATCGTGACGACCATCTCATGACACCCAACAATTTATCAAGATTAGATTCTATTGTATTTTTTTCATCCTATTTGTCGATGATACCAATCATATTGGAGCTGACTGGAAGTCATAAAACCTCCTTCAGAATGCTAGTTTTAAATCCGCTATAGTATTTTGATACACATGCCTTAAAGCCCAAGAAGCACACACCTCCAAGGGAACAAGCCAGCCCAGCCTTGGCGCCTTTGGTGTGTTCTCTGTTGGCAGGCCTCGCCTGACAAGGAACATCACTAGGTAGGCCCTGCTCTTCAATCACCAGTGCTGGGCGGAAAGTTGCTTTGCTTTGATCATGTTTTTGGGCGCATCGCTCCAGCTTAGCCCTGCCGCTCACGATGTGATAAGCCATCGGAGCGCAGAGATCTGAGCCGGCAGCACTGTGGGCTGGAGGAGAGACAGGGGAGAGGGTTTGTAGATGTGGTGAGCAGCAATGCAAATTTTGTTGACAGGTTGTTAATGTACTCTTTCTCTCTGCCTTTGAATTAAACAATGATTTTCCTGCTCTCTCCCCATCTCCTTCTACCCCCTCACTCACCATCTCAAGCGACCGTTTCATTTGCACTACTACTTTGAGCTGGAATGGCGCAATTCCCACATTTCCCTGTTGACATGTTCACAATTAAAACATTTTTAATTAGAGGTGAATAATAATTACCTTATTAGAGCATGTTTTTAATGATTTAGCAAAACGATGCCCATTGAAATATTTCATGTAAACCCAACTGAGGTAACTTGACTTTGAAGTTAAACCTCCCCTTTTGGTCGGTAGTAGATTTTAGGACTTACAACATGGTTTAGCACTCTAATTAAAAAAGGCTGCTCTTAATTGAGTGGTTGTTTATTGTATATGTGTTTACCAGCCTGGGTGGTAATAGTGGCTGTAATGATTTAGTGGTGCACTGCTCCTGAGTCGACCAACTGCGTTGATGTACACAGAACGCAGATGAAAGCTTCGAGGTTACCGCTGCAGGGACTCTACTTCTGTCAGATATCAGAGGAAGACGGTAGAACGGAACGATTATGTGTCATATTTCTCTGAGTGTAGTACAGTACTGAACTTGGGTGGATTGTTTAGGAAGAACTGGGGAACAACATGCTTTTCTTGTTTAATACATTTTGCAAAGCATTTCTAAATTTGCAAGCTGACGTTAAACAAAAAATTTGATTTGGGTCAGTATTGTCATCAAAGGAGTAACTGTATCACTGGTGTACGTTTCACTATTCAGTAGTAAATACGATTGCTGCTCCAGACTGCAGAGGGCCATTGGGATTTCATCTGTAATGAGGACACAATATTATTTTATAGAAAAGGGTTTTGTTAACATTTGTGACTAAACACTGCAACAGTAAACATGCCGTCTGACTTGCCCTTGAATAATAAAACAGTTAATTACTATACAGTTTATCCCACCTTGGCCCCATCAGTTTGTACATTATGAAACTGTGGAAGTACGGATGCACCGATTCTACTTTTCCGTTGTCGATACCGATTCTGAGAACAAAATTTTGAGTTCCCAATACCAAGTACCGAGCCGATACTAGCTTTTAAAACTAGCATCCACCCACTGCGCTGTCAGACTTAATGGAGACATGGGGTACATGTCTGAACTCTAAATATCTGTAGTGAAGCTAATTGCAATGACATCTGTCAGTCAGCAAGTCCAAATTGTATTTTTTATCTTTAATGTACAGTTCGGTAATGCTGTTTTAGATGGCATATACCACAATATTAGTTGAATCAGCATTTAATTTAACTAAAATTCATTATAGAATAATCTGTTTGGCAAACATGTCTGAGATATGATGAAATAATTAGCTCCCATAAAAATCAAGTAGATGGGTCTTCAGCAGTGGAACCAAATACAACACAATACAACACTAAATATTAATTGTAAACCATATTCTGGCACAGTAAAATAGTTGATTAACAACAGTTTCAAATTTTAATAAATGTTGCCCTTTGGAGTTAGACAGCCATTTCATTGGTGTGAGGTGTGTGTATGCTTCTCTGGTAAAACAAGAGCATCACACAACGAACACTCCCATCCATGTGTTTACTGACAGCAGCATCATCTTATGAGCGCTGTGTTTGAGACTTGTTTTAACATTCTTAGATCATGGATAATGACTATTGTATCATATTTGCATTAAATTCTTACATTCACTTCATCTAAACTGCTGGTGTTGTCCCAGCAGAAGGCATTTAAATTCTGAGGCGGTAACTAGCTTTTTTAAATATGTATTGCATGAGAAAATGCATGCATAAATAGGTTATATGTTCATCTGACCTATTTTTTTTGCACCACCGCTTAAACATTGTATGCTGGGGTAGTCTGTGTGGCGTAATCGGCTAAGTTGCTGCATTGCAGGACAGTCTACTTCATGATAGTCAGTGATTCCGTCTTCCCCCTGACCTCCAGCACGAGGCAGCGCAAATTGGCACAGCGCTGCCCAGGATTTGAGATAAGTCGACTCATCGGGCGCCTGTAAATTCAATCATGGAAGTATAGTTGCTGAGCATAATCATCCGGTACATGGTCTGACTAAAGGCTTCCTTGTTGGATGCGCAGTGTGAATAGAATCATACGGCTCGTTGACATGGTTGGATGAACCATGTGAGTGCCCCTCACCATCCCGCGTCTGTCCAAGGATTTGCAGAGCTGCCGACAAGGCAGGATCAGTGGGAATTGGGAGGGGAAAAAAAGGATTATAGCCTATATATTGTATTGTAACATTAATCAAACATGTTGTATGTACAGTAATGCTTAGCCCATGTACTGGTATTGACAGTGGCAATGCAGGTTGAGAATAGGCTACTTATTACTTATGTGCTCATACTGCTCATGATATTTCATACACAGTTTAATACATTAATTTATCATTTATTATGCATGGTGGGTTATGTTTGCAACTGAAATTCCTAAATTAAACCCAACAAACTCAATACATGTTCACCTACATGGTAATAAAATGGATATTGATGTTTTCCGTAGTTTCTCTGAGATGGTGGCTTCTAGGTGCTACTTTCATAGTTTTGTTTGATCAAAGGTGGTACTTCATTTGAAAAGTTTGAGAGCCACTTGCCTTACCAATATGGGAGTTGAACTATGTTTAATTTGGTTTCTTATTCTTTGTGGGTCTGTTTAACCTCCTTTGTTTCAAATGCCACCATACATTTGGCACCAAATTTGAAAGTGCAGCTTGTTCCCCTTTATATTGCAACCAATGTGCACATAAAGTAGCTTGTATTGTCTTCGAAGCTCAGTTGGTTTTGGTTGAGGAATTTCTTTTTATATATATTTATTTATCACATGTACAGCAATGATTACAAAAAAAAGGTACATAGCAAAATCTTCTTCCCATACCCTCCCCCATCCCTCTTCTATATCCACTCCACCCAATTCCCCTACCCCCAAACCCCACACAAAACATCCAGACGAAAACGCATCACATGGACATACATGTATATCTAATTTACAATATTTATATTAATACTAACTTCATGTAGGGAATATCTGTGGGAAGCCTCTGCAAACTGTTAAAATATGAGATAAATGACTTCCACTTGTCAGAGAATTTAGAGTGAGATCCCTTCAAGGAGTACTTAACTTCCCATTGGCTAACTGATGTCCTATTATTTGCAATTGGAGAAAATTAAGGGGGGCTGACAGGATTTTCACAATAGTAAAATCCTGTGTCTAGCTAAAAATGTTGTGAAAGCAATAATTTCAGAGTCTTTATTATTTAATTTAATCGAGTTGAGGAATTTCATGGTCACAGTTCCCTCATGATATGGTTGGGTATATCCAGGGGTGGGTAATAGAGGTCGACGGATTAAGATTTTTCTAGGCAGATACGATTGTTTGAAGACCAAAGTAGCAGATACCGATTTAATCGACTAATTGTTATGATTGTTTTTTGGGGGGTGGCTAATGATATGCTTAAATTTTTGTCACAAAGACACTTCAATTCCCCTGGTTCCACTTCAGTGTAATAGTCCCAGACTTGGTACTTCTCTGCCATCTGAAATGGATGAAACTGTCCAATTAATGACAGTAAATAAATGTACAGTAGAAACCCAAAGCCCTGAAGTAACAAGAATATTAAGGATCTAGGAGAAAAACATAACCTCAGATGTTTGACTGATAAAACTATAGTTTATAGTTTGTTATGGACATGGTGAGAACTGAATATACGCTACCTTTGGTTGTTATCTTAATTCTTTTTTTACAGTCGTTTAGGCTATGTATGCAATCATTTGATAATTGTTAACCAATCGGATTTGGTACTGCACAACGGGAGTAAAGGCACAGATATCATATGTAATTTCCAGTTTCAAAATCAATACACAAATATGACAATGAATATAAATTTAACAAAAGCAGTAACTGAGAAACATGGGATTTCATCTTTAACTACAGAATTATTCTCTTGTGCGAGGAGTCTGAATGTAGACTAATGTTCTTCTCTCTTTTCGCCACCATCTGACTCGACATTAGAAATTCTTTGAAAACGACGTTTGAGAACACTAGCGATGTATATTCTCTGCTAACAGGAATGCCTTTTAATTAAATGTGGAAGTAAAAAAAAACTGTCTTTTGTGTTTTGTTTTGAATAGGCATTGTATTTTGACAAGTTATATGTGCGCAATGACTGCATTGTCGAATGGACATATTAAACCAGCGCTTGTTTGGTGCCAGTACCCGATTTTGATGTACTACTGTGGGCTGATTTGATGGTTAATTATAAATCCATCTTATTCCTCATATGCAATGCAATATAGCTAGTTAACCCTTGTGCAGCAGTTTTTCTTTTAAACTGGTCATTTTTCCCTGAAAGCCTTGAGGAAAACAGAACAGATAAAGTTTTGGTTGATTGAAAAAAATGGGAACAGTTATGTCAGAATGAAAGCAGTGAACCTCTACCCACAATTTTAGACTAATATTAACCATGTGAAGCTAACAAGTGATTATGCGACTGATTTTAATTTATCCCCTTTCATGCTAGCTACAAACTTACCCTGGCTTCTCTGCAGTCACAACTTCCTCCAGACTTGAGATGCTGCTGTAGCTCACAACAAAGTCGGCACAGTTTCCACGTGATTTGCTATCTAATTGTAACAGTAGAGGATGTGGTTTCTCTCCAAAAAAGTATTGGCCATAATCGGCGAGCAAAAATGCATATTAATAATTATTTTAAACTCATAATCGGCCATAATTAATTATCCAGGCTGATTTAATTAGCCGACCTCTAGTGGATAACTTGAGTGTGTACAGTTACTGCTGTATATATTACTGTCAGAACTACACAAAATAGAGTGAAAGAGTACCGTTACACTAGTTACAAATGTAAGTACCTTGTGTCCTTAATGTAACAAATTAGGGGATCAAATTTCAAAAAGGTTTACAGTATGACACATGCATCTTTTTCCACTTTAGTGTTGTCGAATTGGTCTTATACAGTGCCTGACTTAATGTAAAACAAATAAATAAATAAATAAATAGACATAATAATTTAGTTACATAAAGCGTCCATTTATGAGCGAATGGTACATTGATAACTGTATCCCTACCTAATTCTATTTTGCCAATTATCCCTTAACCATTTAAATCAGATATTCATAACATCTAAAATTGAGTTTTGAACTGCCTAAATTGACTACGGTACCTGATTTACACTTGGAATTTCATGGCTAACTGAGTTATGATAATGATTCAACTTAGTGTTTATGCACATTTGAACAGCGTATTAAATATCCAGGGCAAACTGCGATGGTTAAAACATTATTTGGTTAATTGTAAAAGTTGTTACTTGTATAACATGTTACTACTTACTCCTGGGCATGTCTGTATGATGATTTATTTTTGTATTGCGAGCCTTCTATCTTTTACGCTCACTATCTCTATCTCATACACTGGCAAGCAGACTCAACCTTGTTTGTCAGAGGGTGGCTGTTCCCTGTAGGTTAGATCTTCTGGCATTGTTGTTGTTTGCCTGTGTTGGTTAGAGCGTGTGACTTGTATTTGCCCAGGCTCCTTGGAGGGACTTTGTTTTTGTTCTCAGTGTTGTTAGGGTGGAGCTCCATTCCCCAACCACTCTCAAACAGAGACATACTTTCTCAGGTGCTCTGTTTTTCTCAGTTTGGTTAACATAGTTGCTTTGGTGAAATTAGTATGATTCGGAAGATACATTTTGCTGACTGGTCTTGTTAGATGGAGACAGATTTATCATTACATTGGGTCACAATTTATAGTATGATGTACAGCAGTTGATATGGGTTGAGCAGTGACCCAAGAAGGAATCGTGTTGAGTTTTGCTACAATTTGGAGCCATCAAAATCAGAAAGCATATGCTACTGGACACTATTAATAGGGTTTGTTTTAGGTAACACTTAACATCATGTCAGTCCCTCCCTAGGATAGTTATAACGTATTGTAGAGTAGAAATAGTTTCATTGTTCACAGAGTTCACTGAAAAGTCTGATCCTGCAAATCAAACATTCTCTCCCCTTTAAATTTTGTGGGTGGGTGGGTGTGTGTGTGGGGTGGGTGGGTGGGTGGGTGGGTTTGTGCGTAGTGGAGAAAGTTAGTGAAACCTGTCATTAGCATGTCTCAGTGTGGAATACTGAATGATCATTGGCTGATCAACCTGTCAGTAGAAAGACACGTGGGTTGATTGATTTTCTATGATTTTAAGTCTACGGTACGTTGTTGAATCTGCTTAAGAAGCTTGTCTATGTACGGTAGTTACGAGGTAAATGCTTATTCTTAATAATCTGATGTTTTCCTACTGGCAAATGTATTAGAAAATCACATGGAAAAATTTAGGTGTCATTGAATACAGATCTTAATCAGAATATATCAAACGTATATATTTAACATTGTGTTTACCAACATGTTAGATTACAGTGAAATTATAGAGCAGTGTCTGTTCTTGAGTCTGTCTGTATGTTATTGCCAGTGGTGTTTAAATGTAGAATTTGAAAAGTTTTAATTACCACATGAAGCTTAACGTTTTTGTAAATGCCTCCTAAGATTAATAGACGATCCACCGCTTTTAGTGCATAATGGATACATTAGAATTTGAGATGGATCGTAGATTAGTCCCCTGCACAATACTTCACTGGCTATCTTGCTTCTTCATTCTATAGCAAGCGATCTCACATGAAAGACCTAGTGGAACACAATAAGCTGCAAGATAAACCTCACATGGACAGGTTAATTGAAAAACGGGGGGGGGGGGGGGGAGTGAAATTTGACTGTTTGCTGTCATTCTTCGAAGCCGAGCTGAGTTGAATACCCACCACATAATATGATCTGTTGGCAAAGTTGACTGCAGGAACCTGTTTAACTACTGTATGATTGTACACTGTCTGTATCCAATACATTGCCGCTGTTTGTTTAGCCTCCACCTCTGATTGTATTTGGTCTTGTGTCTGTCTGCAAAATGGGTGAGACAAGTCCACACCCACACATTGTACCTTACACAGCGGGCTGACTCCTCTTCAACATGTGAGGTCATGCCATTGGATCTGAGGCGGTGTTGTTATTGGGTTCGGCTTCACGGCGCCAACCAACCGTTAAACAACATGTCAACAAAAGAGACAGGTCGTCACCAGGCAGACAAGACCATATTCGTTGGATGAGTCACTGGCTGAAGACAAATCGCTACTATTCCACAACACAATTAACGTAGTTAGTGGACAAAACATGTGGACGAGTAAATGATTAGGCGCTTACAGTAAGTTGTCTATTTATCATCGTATAAGGCTTCAGGAGATGGAACTAGCTGGAGCTGTCATTGGTCATCTTGAGTTTCATTCTTACTCCACATCACGTGTTTTCCAGGTAATAAAGAAACCGATCGTTCTCTTCTGAAGCCTTCATTCTCAGAGACCTTTTCGATCTCTTTGGCTTCCTTACAGTTCAGTTCATGTAAACGAGTTGCGTGAAGTTTGTCCCCCCTGATTTAGTTTGTTTGGAAGTCTTCTAATTTGGAAGCATGCCAATAGAATTTTCTGCTTCCTAACACACTAGGAGAATAGGGAATCCAGTTGTCTTGAGGCCTGAGGCTTGATCTCGCCCATCCATTCACATCACTCTGACAATTAGCGAGTTCGACCGTTCCCAAATGGCCCTAGTAATTAAACAGTTGGCATTATAATTACAATGTGTTTATTGTCTGTTTATGGGTGGTGTGCTCTACATAACTCGCAGAGAGACATTTCTTTGGTATAAATTGATTGAGGGCTGTTAATACACTTGCTGTAAATGTGATTTCACGTGGTTAAAGCCTACGACACCTCCTTTATCAGCCTTTTGACAGTTGCACTGTTTGTCGCATGTACAACGCAATTTGGCTGACAGCGGTAACTGGCAGACGAAATAACCAAATTATTTAGTCATGGGTTTTTAACGGGCACAACAGCAAATGGATGTTAAGTAAATGATGCAATTTATTCCCTTCCTCCTCATTGCCAGGCTGGTTGCCACGGGACTTCTGCCAGCTTTAAATAAGTGGTACCCAGATGGTATTCACATGACGCCCACTTGGTTACAAAATCGTCCCCGGGAATAACTCTGCTGCCACAACAACCAATGGGTCAATTGAGCAGGAGTGCCTGTTGCTTCAACAATTTTGAATATGCAAATCTGCTAATGTTGTGTCATTTCGTTAAATTCTGGGGTAAGGTTGTATCTCAGGGGTCCTAAATGAATTGGAAGGAGTGCAGTTAATGAGCGGAGCTGGAGAGAGATGGAGGGGAGACATCCATATCCTTAGCCCATTTCCTCTGTTCTAAAAGTGCCTTCCTGGTTCCACTACCTCTCCATCGCCTGGCCTCCTGCTCCTTCTTCGTGGAGAGGGGAAGTGCCTGCGATGAGGACGGCCTGTAATGGGATAGTCCGCCAGGCTCCCAGTCAGTTAAAGTGATTTTTCAACCATCTGATAAAAAAGTAGTTCTATTTCTGGATTGTATGTGTGAAAGGCAGCGCCTTGGACTTCCTCTCTCTCTCTCTCTCTCTCTCTCTCTCTCTCTCTCTCCCCCTCTCTCTCTCTCTCTCTCCCCCTCTC